>JAURVB010002042.1:0-12288 GCA_033002965.1 Piper betle
ATCAAACAACACCAAAAAAATTATAATGACATGCTCTAGAACTATCAACCCACCCAAACCGCCCGAACGCGTCCTAACGCGGTAAACGGCCTAATATTAATTCTACGATCCACTATATATAAAAGTAATAAAAAATGACTGGCATACTCTCATATATCTGATAACTCATTCTGTTCTGCTGTATTCATGACGTTATCATCATATATTTGGGTACGCATGACCCTCATAGCTCATACACGAGACCGGCGTCGGCTCGGTACACGTGTCCTGAAACTGACTCAACTCGAAAAATAACGGTCGACCCGACCGGTTCTGAATATAAAACCCTAACTCGAATCGTGGGTTTTACACCTCGTTCTTTTCGTACAAGAAGAAGGATGGCTCACTTCGATTGTGTATTGACTATCGCCAGCTCAATCAAGTGACAGTCAAGAATCGGTACCCCTTACCGAGGATTGATGATTTATTTGATCAGTTGAAAACAGCCGGAATATTCTCAAAAATAGACTTGCGGTCCGGATATCATCAACTGCGGGTGAAGGAATCTGACATACAGAAAACGGCTTTCCGAACTCGATATGGACATTATGAGTTTCTGGTTATGCCTTTTGGTCTGACAAATGCACCAGCGGCCTTTATGTCACTTATGAACACGGTGTTCCACGAATACTTGGATAAGTTTATTATTGTGTTTGTGGATGACATTCTGGTCTATTCAAATAATGAGGAGGACCATGGGAAACACTTGTCCATTGCTCTTCAAGTTTTGAGGGAGAATCAATTGTTCGCCAAGTTATCAAAGTGTGACTTCTGGCTGGAGGAGGTGAAATTCCTCGGACATGTTGTCTCAAAGGCGGGAGTCGCAGTGGATCCATCAAAAGTGAGAGCAGTTACTGATTGGCCACAACCCAAGTCAGTCACAGATATCCGAAGTTTCCTTGGACTAGCAGGTTACTATCGGAAGTTCATTAAAGATTTCTCCTTGGTGGCATCGCCAATGACTAAGCTTACACGCAAGGGAGTCAAGTTCGAATGGAGTAACAAGTGTGAGGAGAGTTTCCAATCTTTGAAGAAGAGTTTAACTACTGCACCAGTTTTGACTATACCAAATGGCAACGAAGGATTCGTGGTCTTCAGTGATGCATCTCTAGTGGGGTTAGGATGTGTCCTTATGCAAGATGGTAAGGTGGTGGCTTACGCCTCTCGCCAATTGAAGATTCACGAGCAAAATTATGCAACCCATGACTTGGAACTGGCAGCAGTTGTGTTTGCTCTGAAAATTTGGAGACACTATTTGTACGGAGCTCAGTTCGAGGTTTTCACCGACCACCAAAGTTTGAAGTATATCTTCACCCAGAATGACCTTAACCTTCGACAGAGGCGGTGGATAGAATACTTGAAGGACTATGATTTCCAAATTTTATACCATCCGGGAAAAGCGAACGTTGTAGCCGACGCGTTGAGTCGGAAGGGCAAGGTGGACAAGGGTCAACAGCTAGCTAGACTTTGGGCTATGTCAGCTGAGGTGGTAGCTATTAACCCGGTGGAACGAATGACAGGACTACTGGCGAACCTGGTTATCTCCAATGAATTGGTGGACCGAGTTAAGCTAACACAAATGGAAGATGAGAAGCTGAATGAAATGTTGGACAAAACTCCCGACATTGTAGCAGATTCCAACAGTGTAATCAGATTTAGAGGGAGGTTGTGTGTACCCAACAATGATGCATTAAAGCGAGATATCCTGGAGGAAGCTCATCGTTCAAGGTTCTCAATACACCCTGGTGTTACAAAGATGTACCAGGACTTAAAACGAACCTACTGGTGGATTGGGATGAAGAGGGATGTGGTGGATTTTGTTTCCAAGTGTCAGACGTGCCAATTGATCAAAGCCCAACATCAACTACCCGGTGGATTATTACAATCTTTAGAGATACCTACCTGGAAATGGGAGCGTGTCACATGTGATTTTATTACTAAACTCCCAAGGACTTTGAAGAGACATGACTCTATATGGGTGGTTGTGGACCGTTTGACTAAGGCAGCTCACTTTATCCCCACAAAATCAACAAGGACGGCGGAATACTTAGCAGAACTGTACATAAATAACATTGTCAGGCTGCATGGAATTCCAAAGGAGATAGTCTCTGACAGAGATCCCCTATTCATGTCACATTTTTGGGAAGTTTTCCAAAAGCTATGGGGACCCAAATCAAGTTAAGTACAGCATATCACCCCCAAACTGATGGTCAGAGTGAGAGGACCAATCAAACCTTGGAGGATTTGTTGAGAGCTTGCATCCTCGACTGGGGAGGAGATTGGGAGAAACACTTAGCCTTGGCTGAATTCACCTATAATAACTCTTACCAAGCCAGTATAGGAATGGCACCGTTTGAAGCTTTATACGGTAGGCCTTGTCGATCTCCATCATGCTGGTTGGAGTCTACAGAGGTGGTTATGGTCGGGCCAGAGATGGTGAGAGAAGCAGCTGAAAAAGTGCAACTCATCCAGCAAAGGCTTAAGGCAGCTCAGGATCGGCAGAAAAGTTATGCTGACACTCGAAGGAAGGACTTAGAATTCCAAGTTGGGGAGTTCGTCTACCTTAAGACCTCACCTAAAAAGGGAGTGATCAGATTTAGAACATCAGGGAAGTTGAAGCCAAGATTCATAGGACCATTTCCAATTCTGGATCGAATCGGAAGTTGTGCATATAGATTAGCATTACCACCAAGCCTTGATGGTGTACACAATGTCTTTCATGTGTCAATGCTAAAGAAATATGTACGAGATGAGAATCACATTATCACAAATTTTGCAGATTTAGAGCTACAATCGGATTTAACCTACGAGGAAAAACCGATTCGCATCTTGGCAAGGGAAACAAAGACACTCCGTAACAAGGAGATCCCTTTGGTAAAGGTATTATGGAGAAATCAGGGATCAGAAGAAGCTACATGGGAGACTGAACAGGAAATGGCCAGAAAATATCCTAGCCTGTTTGTAGCATAAAATCCGTGTAATTGTTGTAACATGAACTTATACCGGAGATGTACTTAATCATGAATATCCTATTAATGCTATGATATTTCGGGGACGAAATAATTCTAAGTTGGGGAGATTGTAAAGACCCGGAAAAAAATAATAATAATAATAATAATAATACGTTCGACGCGGTGGGATCGAACGTGGGAAAATTTTAATTTTTTTCCATTTAAATGGAAAAAAATCGTTAGCTGGTTAAGTATGAATTACCCGGTTAATTGAAAAGTAATTTTTAACCAGATAATTCTAGTTGAATCGGTCGAGTCGACTACACTATTTATCCATTTAACCATTTAAGTTAACCATACCATGTACCCATTTAACAGGTTAAGTGAAATGGTTAAGTGAACCATGTCGATTACCCAATTACCCGGTTAAAGGAATTACGGTGAAGGGGTGCTTCCACGTACCCTAGCCGTCATTTTATTTCATTATAAAAGGAGAAGGGGAGGGCGTCATCTACATAATTTCCTCCTCAGACAGACGCCGGATTTCCTCCTTCGCTCGGGTAATTCTTCTTCCTTTCCTCTTCTTAGTTGCATAAATACACATGCTCAAGTGAATAATAAGCATGATAAACATAAAATTAAAATCTGAAATCAACGAAGAGAAGGGGAACACTAGGAGGTCATCCTGATGTTTTGCAGCAGCAACAACGCCATCTTCCATCCTTGTGAGTTGGGTTGACGTGCTGGAAGTAGGGAGTGCTCCCGGCGGTGCTGCTGGCCGGACGGAGTCGCCTTGGGTGGCCGAGTCAGACCGTCGAGGAGGGATGCAAATCAGGAACGTGAAGGGAGACCAGGTCGGTGTTGCCATGGGTGGTGTTGCTGGCCAGACGTGGATCCGCCATGGAAAGTGCAGACTGGTCGTCACCTGGGGTGGTGCTGGTCGTCACCTTGATGGGGCAGGACATGGTCGCCATGGCTGCTGGTCGGCCACCATGAATGGTGAAATTAAGGTCCCCATGTAGGGTGTAGTCCGAGTTCCATGAGATAGCAGCGGATAAAGATTGGATCTTTGGGGTTTTCCAATCGGATCAGTGGGGTAGATAGAAGATGGGGTCTGAAATTGGGTGGAAGGAAAAGAAGACATGCTGGTTTTGGGTGCGAAGAAGAAGAAGGTATGGGAAAGAGAAGGACGTCGGGGAAGAAGAATGGCAGTTTTGTAAATATGGGATGACTCGATACGGTCGAGTTAAAAATAAATTACAAATAACTGTACTAGTGACATCCTTAAATTAGGATAATACAAATCAGTTAAAGAATATACTAATACTAGTAATTAAGTATTGAGTATGGTTAATAATTAAATTATTAACTGGTAAATGAAGGTTTTATTTGGGATATTTAATTGGAAATGTGAAAAAAGGACTTAATTGATTATATCACATTGATAATAAATTATCATTGGACTTACTGGAAATTAAATAATTAATGAAGTCCAGCATGATATATTTTATATCTTCAAAATGGATAGTTATACTAGTCATGTAGTTGCATGTAGGTTCATGCAAATAAAATTATACTAATGTATAATTTTATGCCCTCATTCAGATTAGGGTTAGCGGATTACAGTCAGACGAAATCACAAGTCAGGTACGTATAATAGGTAGAACATCGTACTTTCCTTGTTGGTAGCCTAGGTCGGCCTGAGCCCAGATTCGACCACCATGCACCGAGTGCAACCGGGGTCAAAGAATTGACTCAGTCCGACACGGGGTCGTATTATGTGCGTAAATTGTGTAATGCATCGACATTGTTTTGGAGTAGTGATAGCCGCCCCATAAAAAGGCTACGGCCGGGGTGAGCGAGGCACAACGATTCCTCCATCGCACTGGAGTGCAGTGATAGCCTCCCTATAAAAAGGCTACGGCCGGGGTGTGTGAGGCACTGGCACTAGAATTGGTAGTGAGAGCTTCCCCACAAACGGGGCGTAGCAATCACCTGAGTGCAGTGATAGCCTCCCCATAAAAAGGCTACGGCCGGGGTGTGTGAGGCACTGGCACTAGAGTTGGCAGTGGAGAGCTTCCCCACAAACGGGGCGTAGCAATCACCTGAGTGCAGTGATAGCTTCCCCATAAAAAGGCTACGGCCGGGGTGTGCAAGGCACTGGCACTGGAGTGCAGTGATAACCTCCCCATAAAAAAGGCTACGGCCGGGGTGTGTGAGGCACTGGCACTAGAGTTGGCAGTGAGAGCTTCCCCACAAATGGGGCGTAGCAATCACCTGAGTGCAGTGATAGCTTCCCCACAAAAAGGCTACGGCCGGGGTGTGCGAGGCACTGGCACTGGAGATGGTAGTGGTAGCCTCCCCACAAAAGGGCTACGGCCGGGGTGTGCGGATCACAGCGGATACCTCCTCCGCATTGTTTTGGAGTATAGCGGAATCGCTCCACCGCATATTAAAATGAACATAGGGAAATAGTGGAATGTACTTGACTTGTTTTATCTATTATACTACTTAGTGTTGTAATCACTAACGCGGAATTGCCTCCGCAGGTGTGCAGATACGAAATTAGGTGATTGACAACCAGAGCATGGAGCAAAATAAATATGGGGACTCCCTTTTTATTTATTTGAGAAATAAGTGTGGCTACTGGGAAACGGTCCAAGACTGTGGGATCTTTATATATGTGTTTGTTAGAAATGCTAGACATATTTGCTAAATTGTGAGTAACACCTAGCCAGCTAGGCCCACAATGTTGTGAGAAATGGCGGGTCGTTACATTCGTCCTAAAATTATTTCTACGATCAAACATATAAAAAGAAAAATACGGCATACTTTCATATATTCTAATAACTCATTTCTTACCATCTTTTTGACGTTATCATCATATATTCAGGTACACTTGACCCTCATCGTTCATAACTCACCACTGGCCTCGATTTAGCACGCGGTTCATGAAACTGACTCGACTCAAACCGATAGTTGAACCGACTGGTTCGCTGTAGTAAAACTCTGACTCGAGTCACTGGTTTTACAACCTTCCCTCCTTAAAAAAAATTTTGTCCTTGAAATTTTAACCAAGGAAGTTTCAAACTCATCCATAATCTTAGGGTTATTTTATTTAGGGTTTTGTAAATCTTAGAACGAATTGTAAATATTATTTAATTAAATTAATTCTTGAAAAAATTTAATATTATAAAATATCAATTTTGACCTTTAGCGTATCGGTATAATGATATTTATAATATTTTTAGGATTTAACATCCATTCGTATTAACTTAATAATTACTTTTTGACTTTACATTACCACACAAATGACTTTTTGAATTCCAAACATATTTATAAAATTTAATGTAGTGAATTCTTGAATTCCACACATAATCTTCTATATAAAGGAGGGTTCTGTTAATGTTAAATGAAACATCCTCGGGATAGTTTGTGAGCAGATTGGACTCCCAAAGGGAAGGCTTTAGGATCGTGCATCATAGTTGCGGGTTCCTCATCACAATACCAGGTTCGTATAATTACTTGAAATGTTATATATTTCGATTTGGGAGTCTTGGTCGGCCTGAGTCCACATTCGATCACCATGCACTGAGAGCAAACCGGGGTCAAAGAATTGACTCAATCCAACACAGGGCAGCACCCCTAAAAGATTAAATACCTGCCCCCATGCCGAAAGGGGTGACAGGGCGCAGTGGCACAAGACGGCTCATTATGCACTTGTGATACTAAGAGGGTGAGTCAATGGAAAATATTGGTAACTACAGGCCGAGGGCCACGTAGCGTGTGTGCGCATATATGGGATTGTAGCAGGATGGGCATCCACCCTCCCGCATATTAAGAGCTCAGCATAGGCTCATAATCACTAAAAGATGTAATTCAGATGTTGTGAAATATATAAATTATTTCTTGTAATTATACGACTTAGTGTTTTTATCACTAACGTGGAATTGCCTCCGCAGGTATGAGCACGGAAGAATGGGTAGAGTTGGGACAGCCGGAGGACTCTATTATTGGACTATTCTTTTCTCGAGATTGTTTGCATGACAGTGAGATTTTGGTTTGGTTCATGAGACTTAGATTATTTTGAACATTTATTATATTAAATTTTATGTCAAGAGTTTATTTAAAATCTTGAAAATTAATAGAAAATTAATTTATGAGACACTTAGTTTCATATAGTAACACTTGGCTTGTGGCTCGTGGCTCGGAATGGGTGGGTTGTTACAGGTGGTATCAGAGCCAGGTTTCCCACGAAACCATGCAAATCAATCATTACCTTGTTGAAAGTCTAAGAGTCCACTATCCCAAGGGTAAATTTTCTTTTATATAAGAATTGATCATTCTTTTATAAAATTAATTTTCATTTTTTTAGATGGTAAGTCATTATAGGTGTGCCGCTTGTGTGTCATGCTAGGTGCACATGACACCTAAACCAATGATCGTATATGAGATGCCTTTACAATTAGAGGTATTATCTAGGTAGTATGGGACACCTGTGTGATATGGATAACCGTGTCATGGGACAGTGTGCCCCACTTTAGCTATGCATATGAGTGGCAATGCTTAAATCAAGAAAAAAAAACACCAATTTTTCTCCTCATGACCCTGTTATATTTTGGAGGACAAAGTTTCCCAAGCTAGGGAGATTGTAAAACCCCGATTTTTCACCTTATTATATTTTTGAGGACGAAAATTCCTAAGCTGGGGAGATTGTAAAACCCTGAAAAAAATAATTAGGTTATTTTATTTAGGGTTTTGTAAATCTTAGAATGAACTGTAAATATTATTTAATTAAATTAATTCTGGAAAAAATTTAATATTATAAATTATCAATTTTTTACCTTTAGCGTATCAGTATAATGATATTTATAATATTTTTAGGATTTAACATCCATTCGTATTAACTTAGTAATTACTTTTTCACTTTACATTAATCACACAAATGACTTTTTGAATTCCATACATATTTATAAAATTTAATGTAGTGACTTCTTGAATTCCACACATAATCTTCTATATAAAGGATGGTTCTGTTAATGTTAAATGAAGCATCCTCTAGATAGTTTGTGAGCACATTGACTCCCAAAGGGAAGGCTTTAGGATTGTGTGTCATAGTTACGGGTTCCTCATCACAATACTAGGTTCGTATAATTACTTAAAATATTATATATTTCGATTTGGGAGTCTTTGTAAAACCCACGATTCGAGTCAGGGTTTTATATTCAGAACCAGTCAGTTCGACCATTTTTTTCGAGTCGAGTCAGATTCAGAACACGTGTACTGAGCCGACGCCAGTCGCGTGTATGAGCTATGAGGGTCATGCGTACCCAAGTATATGATGATAACGTCATGAACACAGCAGAACAGAATGGGTTATCAGAATATATGAGAGTATGCCAGTTATTTTTATTTTATTTTTATATATAGTGGATCGTAGAATTAGTTTGAGGTTGTTTACCGCGTTAGGACGCGTTACGGGCAGTTTGGGTGGGTTGATAGTTCTAGAGCATATCATTATGATGTTTTGGTGTTTGCTTGATTTTATGGGATTTTTCCAGATTTTTTTAAGGATTTAATACGACTTAGTTATTATTCTTGACTCGAGCCAGAGACGAGTCAAGTAATATTTACAAGTTTGCCACCAGCCCTTTTCTTCCCTCCCAACGCCTTCTTCCCCATCCAAACCCTAGCCGCGCCACCCTCCGCTTGTCTCGCCGCCGCTGTCGACGCCGCCCGAGCTGCCGATCGACGCCGCCTAGCCCCACCACGGCATTGCCGTGTTGCCCTGACCAGACCCGGCCACCATTTGGCCTCCACGACGCCGGACCGCCACGACTAGCGCCGTGCCCGCGTTGCGCTTCCGTCGTCGATCGCGCCGCCGGCGACCGTCGCCGCCACAATCGAGTGGTAGCCTCGACACTCTCGACCCTCTAGCGACCTTCCTCGACCAGATCGGAGCCCATCACCACCCAGACCGGCCGGATTTCTTCACCCATCGCTGCCGCCACTGTTTCTGTCATTTTTCGGTGAGCCGCCACCTCCACCGGTCACTGTCGACGCCATAGATGAGTCGGGCTCGCTGAGCCGGTTCCAATGGTACCCAATACCCATGCTATTCAGCCAATAGACGCCGCCGGTGACTATCGCCGAGAAGGTTGCCGGAAAACCACTGAACTTGCCAGAAACGCCGGAACCTGCCGGAAAACTGGATTCGCTAGAATTTGGCCGATCTTCCGCCGAGTTCATCCAGTCGAACTTGATCGACTTCGGACGCCGCCGAGCATCGAATTCGAGCTCCGAGACGCGCGACAAAACCCTAACCGTCGCGGATCATCGACAACGTGAGGTATAATTACCTCCGAATTGATAATTTAAACTTGATGAATGTTAGCACAGTATGCTAGGTTTGATTAATTGTTATGAGTAATGTCTAATTATGAGTGAAGTGATGATTGCATGAATTGGGTAATAGCGAATGAATGTTAAGTGATCTAATGAGATAAATTGAGTCGGAGCATGATAAGTGACCACGATGTAACTTAGAAAAACACAATAAAATTGGTATGAATAGGATGAGTTAGAATTACTTTCACATTTATGATTATTTGACTGTTGATGGATGTTTGATTGTGTGAGTGTGTTGATCATTGAGTTTGATGCATCATTTAGTTAGCGGGCGTTAGTATTTAGTTTTGATGTGTAGGTACGGAGTAGGAGCTCGCCGCCTAGGCGCGATGACACGCTTGGAGCTTCTACCAGGTCCGTTTAGGACTCGTCTCTGTTTTACGTTCTCTTCTATTGTATGTTTATTTTATTATTTGTAGGACGGGTTAAGTGGCGTTTTATTGGATCCCACTTAACTCGGGCCATTTAATCGAACAGTTTTCCGGATGAAACCCCTCAGGATAACCCCTCGAGGATGATTTCGAAAACAAGATCCACCACAAGTTGCCTTTGGGCCTATTATATAAATCCCTTCCCAGGCCTATATATATAATTTTATCGAGTTTTCAGTGAGACGAGAGATGGAGAAACCGACTGCACGTACCATGAGCGGATGCCGTGACAGTCAAAGCGGGCTCTGGATTAGTGCAGCAGACTGTTCCATTCCTGAGGGATCCTGACAACTCTGCGTTTGAGTTCCTCACACCCGGAGAACATGGAGGTTTACGGGTACTGTTTAGTACAGCGCATGTCCGGACTTGTGGTTCAAAGGGTACTAAAGGCGACTGCGTGAGAGTATTCGGCCTTCGTGCTCAAGGCTAGGAGAAATATGGAGGTAAGGAGAGGGCTTAGGATTTGAGACCAGAAAATGAAGTAAGAAAATGCCGAGAGCGGCATCAGCAGCAGCAGATCAGTAAGTTCGGGATGCTACCGGGTCTGCAGCCCAGTGGCTCCTCAGTAGGTGCCCTTCAGAGTGTTCACGTGGAGTATATGATGTTTTCTTTCATATGAGAGTTTGCTCTCATAGCCAGCTTGTTATAGTTATTTTATTTTCCGGACCAGTAACACTTGTTATTGACGTGTTTTTATACTACATGTAGGTAATAATCACGAGTTGGAGGAGCCAGCTTGGACGGAGGAGCACTGTTGTCGCTTGCACATATGTTAGTCGATAGAGTGGTTAATATTCTTATTATGATGTTATTATATTGTAAATGATGTGAAATGCTAAGACATGATAGGATATGATTAAATGCAATGAGATGATGTTATGACGTGATGAAAAGCTAAGACATGATGACAAGAGGTGAAATGTGATCAGAGCCCGCATCGGAAGTGTGGTGGGTTGAATTCCAAGTTCCATAATGAGTATACAGTATATTAAATTATGTGTGATTGGATGTCGAGTTGCTATAACTCACTCTGCCTCGCTTGCAGCTCTCACTACATCACCAAAAGTAGCAAACTTTCTATTCAAATAGGCCATCCTAATCTCATGATGGAGGCCTTCATAAAAGTGCTTTATCTCCATCCTTCGGTGGGAACCAAATCTGGTGCAAACCTCTCCAGAGCTCTGAGCCTCGTCTTGTATTGCACCATTGTCATGGGACCCTGCCTCAATGTTTGGAATTCTTGTTCCTTCCTCTTCCTGATCTCTGGCGGAAATACCTTCCATCGAATTCCGCCTCTAAATTCCTCCGCATGTGAAGTCATGGGGCTGACGATGGGAAAATATAGAATTTTGGACTTAACTCCACCATATCCTGGCTTCATCGTGGAATGCTCCTATGATGATGCACACTCAGTGCTCCTGTGGGGCATGCCATAGTATGAAACACTCCTATAGCTGACGATATCTACAGGAATGCCTTTTCTGCATCCAACTTTCCAAAGAAAGGTTGCCCACCATTCTTCACAAACCTTTTGTACTACCACAGTTCCAAATTCCTTGTATCCACTGATTTGTTCGATCCTTCTCCTTGTTCATACCGAGGAAATTGTGGTCCCGTACCCGCTAGTACACTGTCAAATCCTGCAGCTCCACTTCTGCCTGTAGTTTGGCCGCTACCTGCTACTGCGGGTCCACTGATGTCTGGTCTCATCCTTGCCTGAAGTGGGTCAAATAGAGGAGTCTGTTGTTGGAGTAGCCCTCTGTTGCAGTGGTGGAGGAGGAGTGCAGCAGCAGAGGGCTTGTGGGAACTGCTGGCTCTCCCTATGCCTCTTCATCCACTTCTGGTCCCTTTTCAGCACTGTTGCCATAGAAAGAGCCATTTGCCTGAGCTCTCTCCCCATAATTCCTCCTAATCTTGCTGCATTTCTCTCCTAAATTCCTCTTGACTTTGCTGCATTTGTATCTATGCTTCAGCCAACCTGGCAATCTGCTGCATCTCTCTCCTGTCAACTACTTCTCGTGCGGTAATTGTCACGACCATTGTCTCAGTCACGGTGATTATCTCGGGCACGGTGATTGTCTCGATGATGGCTCTCACCATGTCGGCTAGCTGAAACTCTGGCACACTGGCCTCTACTGGTTGCATGACAGTTGTAAAACCCTGAAAAAAATAATTAGGTTACTTTACCCAGTTTGTAAATCTTAGAACGAACCGTAAATATTATTTTAATTAAATTAATTCTTTGAAAACAATTAATATTATAAATTATCGATTTTGACCTTTAACATATTGGTATAATGATATTTACAATATTTTTAGGATTTAACATCCATTCGTATTAACTTAATAATTACTCTTTTTGACATTACGTTATCACAAATGACTTTTTGAATTCCACAACATATTTATAAAATTTAATGTAGTGACATCTTCAATTCTACACATATTCTTCTATATAT
>JAURVB010002044.1:0-12900 GCA_033002965.1 Piper betle
TACTCGAATTGTGCAGCAAGAGAAATTAAAACTAAATGCACGAGCAAATCTTCAGATAGCTCTAACTTTAGTGCTTTTAGTTTTGAAGCAATGTTAGACATCTCTAAGATGTACTACCTTATGCTTGTTTTGCCTTTATACTTTATTGAAATCAAGTTCGTCAAAAACATACTTGTTTCGGCTTTATCATTTTTGACAAAACACTTTTTAATTTCTTTAAGAAACTCACCGGCTATAGTAACCTTTTCTGACACCTCGCCCTTGAAGGTCTCTGGAATTCCCCGTTTCATGATCATAAGACTCATGCGATTTGAACGTTCCCATTTCTCAATGTCCCGTTTGTCCTCATTGGAACTTTTATCAGTAAGAGAAGCAGGTTGTTCAGTCCTTAATGCAAGGTCAAGATCCATGCAACCGAGAATAATCATTATGCTTTCTTTCCAATCCTTAAAGTTATTTTTAAGCATTGGCACTGAGTTTATGTTGGCAGAAATTATAGAAGCAGACTACTTAACTGAAGAGAAAACAACATGCCCATAATAAGATTAATAATTTTTAATCTAATTAATAGATACCTAGCACAACATCAATATTTAGTCTTTGGACATAAATATCAATTTGTAAATGGTACTCTTAGTGCAATAATCAAATATAGATAATAAATCCTGTCAAATAATAAGCCTTCCTTTTGGTCGATTTATCATTCACGTGGAAACCTGATAATTATCTCATATTTATTATTTTAATGTCACAATCAAATATGGATAATAAATCATGTCAGATAAAAAACCTTCCTTTTGGCCGATTTATTATCCACATGGAAACCTGATAATTATCCCATATTTATTACAATAATGAGTCTTTAGTGTAGTAAAATATGAACAATAAATCATGTCAAATAATAAACCTTCCTTTTGGCCGATTTATCATCCACATGGACACTTAATAATTGTACAATACCTATTACCACATATGAATATAGAATTCTGTCAAATATTAACCTTCATATTGGCCGATTAATATCCACATGAATTAAATACTCATAACCGTCTTAATATTTTAAAAAATAAATTAATTTCCATAAAAGAGGCTATTTTAGCAGCATATTGTAGTCCTTAATAAATTTTAACATATTAATTATGACTTAACCAAAAAGTTATAAAAAAAGCTTTATGTGGGAGTTTCCAAGATTATAACTTTTTGTAACTTTATTTTCCTCATGTCATGTTACCAAAAGAGGACCTTAATTTTGGGATTAAATCCCACAATAATTCATAAAATAAAACCTAATTCTCAATAATTTGATATGAAGGTGGCTCTGATGCCGCTTGTTATAAATAAACTGTACTTGTTAGAAATAAACTGTATAAACTTGGATCGACTTCATATCAAATCATCAAGAGAAATTAAACTAGATAAATAAAATAAAATAGCGGAAGCGTACCCGAAGCCATAAAGAAACTGAAGTCTAAATCTAAGAAAAGTTTTCAAAACCTGAATTCTCAGTTATGGATCTTCCAAATCCAAGACTAGTTTCTAAACAGGACAATGAGATATTAGAACGAAAACCAGATATGAATTCAGGGACCATAACCTCCTTATTTATAGCGTTACTTCCATAAATTTAATTCCACCCATTACGAAAGAGAATTTATAAAAAAGTATATACACATTGAATTCTACACTTTTTTCATTGAATTCCACACTTTAATTTATTGCTCATAACCCTTAACTTTAGTAGATCAATTTAATTTAGCTTATCTTATATAATAACTTATGATACAATTCCTGATTCATGTATATGTTTATGTCCAATTTCCAATCGGCACATCGTCAACGATGAGCCAGAGCAGCTTGCCTAGCCATGCAAAGGAAGAAGATAAAGATGTGGAAGAGTGAAGGAGGGGGGAAATTTATGAAGATGGACGGAGAAGGGGAAGCCGTGGCGGTCTCTTGATTCTCGAATATCCCTCGTGAAATTTATGTGTCAAATGTTTACGGCTCCCATCCCTCGACAACAACCAAGTTTTTGAGTACGGGATATTGATTCTGGAATCGGGATCTGACGACGATCATAGCGTCGATTGGAAATTAGTTCCGGTTCAACGGGTAAAATAATAGGCGGTTACAAATTAATGCTAATCCTGTCTTCTAATGTTTTCAATCCGCTAATAACACTATTATTTTTAAGAGCTAAAATTGGTGTATCTATTATTTCCCAATATTATTATACTATTAAAAAAATACAATATTTTACACATGCAAACCGATAACTATACAATAAAAGAACAAAAGAACATCAAACAAAAAATAATATTCCAATCCCCTTATATTTATAAATACATGATCGAAAAACTATATATATGTACACTTGTGAAGATCATAAATTAACAAAAATAAAAAAGCCTTTTACTTATAATTCTTATTCATCCCCTTCCTGTCAACCCAAAGGATTTTGACCTCCTTATCTTCCCGGCCACCGACCTTTCTTTTCTTCTTGCTTCCCGCAATGCCGGCAACCAGTCCGGCGAGCCACGAGAAGAAGACTAATGGAGAGCCGGTAGTGGGCGAGAAATCGAGATGGATGGAGCAGGGAATGGAAGCCATGGCGGCGTCTTGACGATATCTCTTTATCTCTACAGGCGGTGAATACCGAATAATGAATAATGGATAGAAGATGTGAAATGGTTTAACAAATATTTATAAGGAAGGGAGGGCGGTTTCGTTGTTGAGATGCAGATTGGAAATAGGATTGAGATGCGATGAGCTGTTGTAATCTGGAAACGACGTACACAAATCACCGGTTTGCAACTTTATCAATCAATCCATGTTGATCACATCATCAATCACAATTGTCACCCAGATAACACCCTTTTTTATTTTTAATAAAGATAAAATTAGTAAAAGGAATTAGACCGTATGTGTCGCAAACAGGTCCAATGGCTAATTATTAACCTCTTAAGGAGTAGCGGACCATCCCACTCTAAGGTAATATCATGGTTGCATAAATCGGAATCGGAATCGGAATCGGTTTTCCAGTGAATCGGAATCGGAATCGGAATCGGTCTGAATCGGCCAGGAATCGGTTCAGTTGAATCGGTCCAAATTAATTTAATCAGTTATATATAATAATTTGACAATTTATAATATAAATATATTAAAATTAAGTATTGATGTTATTTTGATATTATTCTGTGTATTATAGTTTTTGATATTTTTAAATATTTTTTAAGATTTTTTTAAATTATTTCGAATTAATTATTATTTTTGACTCGAGTTAGACTCGAGTCAACTTTTAATTACAAGAATGCCACCGTGCGATTTTTACCCCCCGCCGCCACCGGCGCCGGTCGGCGGCGAGTCTCGCGGCGGCGATGTCGGAGGATGTCGGCAGCCCGGTCGATGTCGGCAGCCCGGCCGGACGAACCGTCGGCGGCCCGGAGCCGGCGGCGGAGTCGGCGGCGATTCGTGCGTGCCCGATTCGGTCCGGCCACGGGTGGGCGGCGACGTTGCGAGGTCGGCGGCGAGGTCGGCAGCCCGGTCGGCGGCGAGCGCGGAGTCGGGGCCGCACGGCGGAGGCGGAAACCGGGCGGCGGCGGGCGGACGAGCGGCGGCGGTGTCGGGGGAGCGGGTTTGATTTTAGGTTTTTAAAATCCAAATTACCATTTTACCCATGCTTAAATAATTTAATAAAAATCATACCTAGGGTATTTTGGTAATTTCCTAAAAAAACCGATTCCGATTTAAATCGGCCGATTCCGATTCCGATTTAAATCGGTCGGAATCGGCCGAACTCGGCCGATTCCGGAGCCGATTCGGGGCCGCCCGATTCGGCCCCGAAATCGGATCGGCGCGACGCCGATCCGATTTAAATCGGCCGATTCCGCACGGAATCGGCCGATTTCTGCAACACTGGGTAATATAACAAATCTAGTCAAAGACACGTGATTTTAATTAAATTTTATTAAAAAAATAAAGAATATAATAGAAATTAATTTTTTTTGCTGCTTTTTTATACTTAAAGATTCTGTTTTTATTAGTTATATTAAAATTAATTAGATAAATATTTTGTCTTAATAATAAGGAAATAGCAACTTTTATTAAAAATAAAAATAATGAAAACTAATAGTACATGTTTTATATTAACATTTATTAAAACCATATATTAATGTAGGTCCAAATTAACCACGTTGAAGAAGACAAGAGTTAACAAGTAATTGTTTTTTTAATCAATAGCCAAGGGATAAAAATAGCGATCAACTGGTAAACCAGTTAAACTTTGGGAAAATAATATCCCATTAAACTAATCAAGTTTTATATCTTCAATATGCCCTCCTGAAATCATAATTGATACATATGTATATATATATATATATATATATATATATAGACACACACACACATCTTATATTAAAGTAGAATACATGATATTGATCCCACAAACGGTTCAAAAAAAACTCTACTTATAATTTTTCTTTCCCTTCTTTTTCTTTGCCGGTAAAAACAATCTCCAACACCTTTTGATCTTCGTGGCCCGTGATCTTACTTTTCGTCTTTTTTCCAACAACGTTTGCGACCAATTTGGCAAGCCATGAGAAGGAGAATGGGGGCGAGAAATCAAGATGAATGGAGCAGGGAATGGAAGCCATGGTAATTCCTCTTCAATGATCATGATAGAGGGTGCTTGTCTTACCACACCCCAGCTAGACTAGTCCGTAGGCTCAAGTTTTATTTTTTTATTTCGTTATTAAGTCAATTTAAAATGTATTTGAGTCGAGACGAGTTTAAACTAGCTTACTTTATATACATTGATGCTTTTTTATATATAATTTATACTAAAATTTAATTTTTAATTAAAATATCTCAACTTTGACATAAATATACATAAAAGATAATTAAATCATGCATAAATTTGGTTATGTAAAAAAATTAAGATAAATATAGTCAAAAATTTTATTCTTTATTTTAAGTATTGAGTTTTTAGTCAGACTGAATTGTGCAAGTACAATCCCAGGTCCGGCTCATTTAATATAGAGTTAAACTTTTAGTATAATTTTTTTCAAGTCGAGTATCAAACTAAATCGAATTTAATTAAACTTTGAACAAACCTACCTTACCGGAGAATTCCCCTGCCGAGTGTTTAAGTGCACGCCCTCCCTTTGGGCGCCTATGCCCATGATAATATATATGACTAATTAAGGAGATATAGTTGACTACATTTCAATTGTGTCCCTTTGTAGATCTGAACTTAGAGTTTATGTGACGTTGGGCGTAATTTTTCCAGATTACATGTACACCATATCACCCCAAAATGTATTGAAATCCGACTAGGTTTCTATCTTTAGAGCATGATCCCATCATTCGTTGTGAGTCTGCCAGCAGATTGGTAAGAGTTAAGGATGCAATCAAGCTGTACAAATTTTTACAGAAGTTAATCATATCATGATCTTACAGCTAGTAATTAAGATTTTAGTTCAAGATGAGATTATAGTTTTGTGGACATGAGTTTTCGCATGGGCAAATTCCAAACTATTCTAGGTTTTTTACAGGGTTGTCGATAAACCGAAATACAAATTGGCTGACATTTTGGTTCGAACCCAAATTAAATCAAATTTACCGAAATAATCGAACCTTCTAAAAGTATTTTAGAATGTATATCTTATGTTAATTGATATAAAATTATTTCACTTTTATGATTGATTTTTATTTGTTTATTATGATATATACATATAAAACTGCTTATTAAATTATTTTGTTCTTTAAAATTAAAAATAATGATATAACTTTGATTAATAATTAAATAAATTCACTTTTTTACGACTTACGATGCAATTTGAATATTATTCGATTCAGCTTAGTTACAAAATCCTGTCGCTGAATATAATTCGATCTACGGAGTGCTGACCCTCAATGAGTTAGCCTATACAATCTTTTAGTATTTATATTCTTGTTGCTTGACTCAATTAATTAAGTTATGGGTTTGAGCTGCTTTCTATCAAATAACAAATGCTCAGAATCAAGAAAAAAAGAATTTATACTAATTGGTTCTAGCTTGACTGGATTAAGTTTTGGGCTTGCGCTTCTTTCTATTAAGAAACAAATGTTAAAAAAAACTTGACCACGTAGGCTTATACCGAGATCACTTCCATTACCCATGACCATCAATTAAATAACAGGTAAAGTACAATATTTTCTTGATAATATTGTATATTTCAGATCCATTATTTATATTTTTTGTAATTGAAGAAATCTTCTTGAAAATTGATTGGCGGCGATGCCGGCCGGCTGGGATTTACGTTCCAGTGTACTAAGCAGCTGCATAGCATTATGTGAAAAGAAAAAAACATGGCACCTTGTTTGAAACTATGTCTCAAAATAAATATTAGACGCAAGCTTTAATTTATTTGGCAAGCCAAACGGTAGAGCCATGTGACACACTGATAACTATGCAAAAGAGTTATTATTCAGTGTATTTTATATTAAGTTTTTGTCATGTTTCAAATAAGTGTTACTTTAATTTTATTAGTTTAAGAGTTTATTAAATATTATTAATAAAATAAGAAATTATTGTGATTTTGGTGTAAAAAGTGTTTATTAATATTATTCTAGCAGGATATACGAGTTTGAAGTCGATTCAAAATGAATTCGAGGCAAAATAAGGAAAAAGTGTGACCTGTAGCGATTTTGACTTGGATCTGTTTGAGCACTCGAGCACTGACTGTTTGACTGCTCGAGCACTGATACTGTAGCAAAGAAGAATTTATAGCCGAGAGCAACGGGCCCAAGCGCCTGGATTCTGAGCACTTGACCACTAGCGGTGGAAAACCTTATTTTTCTTGTATTTTTGGAGATCTTGGTAGGCCCCACTTATATATTTGGGTGGATAATTCATAAACTTTATTAGGGTTTTAGAGAACAACATTAAACAACTAAGAAACAGCTTGAAAGACAAGAGGAACGATAGAAAAGTTGGATCAGAAGAATAAGACATTTTCTCCAAAAGTGTTTTTCTTATTTTGATTTAGTTTTCTTTGTAATTAAATAATGTCTTTTATATTACATATGAATTTCTTGAGTTTAATCTAATACTTTATTGAGTAAATTCTTTTCTACGATTTTCAATGACACCTAGTGCATGGTTTAATAAAACTTATTAATTTTTATTTACGTGATTGTGATGTTAGATTATAAATTTTATTTATTCTTAATGTTATTATTAGCCTAATCACCTATTGTTAGACCTAGAGATTTGATCTTGTCTAGAGATAGAAAAATTAAATTTATCATTAAATAAAATAGCATTTTGTCCATCTATTTTAGTTGATTTATATATGAGATAGAGATATACTCATATGTCTTGGGTAACTGTTAAAGGATAAAATTTAAAATATTATTTTGCATATACAATTTCATAAAAATATAAGAGTTGGGTGCAAGTGATAAATTTATGGTGAATCTAATAAATGTCATAAATAATTAATTTCCATGGTTAATAATCCAAGTGCCCAATTCATTGGTAAAAGTTATAACTTTAATCATATAGAACACTAAGTAATATTGAAAATCCTAAGTTTGTCGTCTTGAAGTTAATATATCATTTAAATATTGCATGTTAGGTGAATTTAATTTTAGTTTATAATTAAATCACTCTGTAAATTTACTTTTATTTATGTGTAATTAATTAAATTAATTTCAGTAATTAATAATTTCTACTAATAATTTTTCGTTGGACGATACTTAGTTATTACACGTAAACTTTAGTAAACTTTTTTACACATCAACACCACTATTCCCTTACTTCGTGTAGGATAGGCAAACCATGATTGGGCTCTGGAAAAGGATCCCTCTTGTATGTATTATCTTTGCACCACAACGTCCATTTGAAATGGGTGACTATGAGGTGCATGGCCGTCAGGATCTCTAACCTTGCCAACTCGTTACCGGGGCACATCTTCGGCCCTCCTCCAAAGGGGATCCATGAGTAGGGAGTCACCGTAGACTGCGTATCAATGTGCGAAGCAACAAACTTCCATGGCTCTCGGTAGAAGGCCACGTCCATATGTATGATAAAAGCGAGCTACTTAGCTGCCATCCTTTGGGAATCGGATAACCATCAAATTCAATGTCCTTCCGAACCAGACTGAATCCACCAAAGGCCGGTGGGATGTGCCTGAGAATCTCCATTGCCACTCTCCATGTATATTTCATCTTGGAGATGTCGTTCCACGTCAATGGCTCTCCACAAACATTTTCCTTTGCAACCTCATCTTGTTCTGCAAATTCACAAGTCATAATCTTCATGTGCCAAACTGGATCAGTTAATGATGAATGAGGTATCATTAGAACTGGTTATGCTGAAGCTACCTTGGACCTCTTTGGCCGACACTTCTGGGTCATTGGCAAGATTCTGATGAAGAAGGTAATGACACCTGGAGTATCATAGCCAGCTATCATAGCGGTAGTCACATTGTCAGCGATCTCCTCCTCGGTAAGCACCTCACCCTCGTCCTGGGCAATGTTGAGGAGGCAAGTTATTAGATCAGAATGGGTGGATATTCTACCCTTCAGGAGTTCCAAGGCTCTCAAACTCCAGTGGAACCGAGTGAAGGACATATTTCAAGGCTGGAGCCTCTATAACTAAAAAGCAAGTACGACGACACTAACCTTGGGGGGAAAAATTCTAAAAAAATATTTCAAGGCTGGAGCCTCTATAATGTACGTTGCTTATTTTCAATTACCAGATTTCTTACAAAGAGATTTGATATGAAAGTTATTAGTTCCAATTCAATTTTATGGTCATGGATTATGAAATTTAAGTTCCAGCTAAATTCTTATGCAGGAATTTAAGATCAATCCAGCTGCTAAAACATTTTTTACCATCTTATACAAATTCAAGGAATGCATCCACCATGCACTCTGTTGATCAAATGTATAACAATTTATTCTACGCATGGTTGCATAAATCGGAATCGGAATCGGAATCGGTTTTTCAGTGAATCGGAATCGGAATCGGAATCGGTCTGAATCGGCCAGGAATCGGTTCAGTTGAATCGGTCCAAATTAATTTAATCGGTTATATATAATAATTTGATAATTCATAATATAAAAATATTAAAATTAGTTATTGATGTTATTTTGATATTATTCTGTGTATTATAGTTTATGATATTTTTAAATATTTTTTAAGATTTTTTTAAATTATTTATAAATTAATTATTATTTTTGACTCGAGTTACACTCGAGTCAACTTTAATTACGAGAATGCCACCCTCCCTCCCTACCCCCGCTGGCGGCGAGCCCGGAGTCGGGGACGCACGGCGGAGGCGGAAACGGGGCGGCGGCGTGGTCGAACGGCCGTGGCGGAGCTGCGGCGGAAGCGGAGCGGAGGGCGGCAACCCCGGAGTCGGGGACGCACGGCGGGGGCGGAAACGGGGCGACGGCATGGTTGGACGGCAGTGGCGTGGTCGGACGGCAGTGGCGTGGTCGGACGGCCGTGGCGGAGCTGCGGCGGAGCGGAGCGGAGGGCGGCGGAGCGAGCGCGACGGCGGAAGCGGGAGGGTTTTTAAAGCCAAATTACCATTTTACCCATGCTTAATTAATTTAATTAAAATCATACCTAGGGTATTTTAGTAATTTCGTAAAAAAATGATTCCGATTTAAATCGGCCGATTCCGATTCCGAGTTAAATCGGTTGGAATCGGCCGAAATCGGCCGATTCAGCGACCGATTTGGGGCCGACCGATTCGGCCCCGAAATCGGATCGGCATCGCGCCGATCCGATTTAAATGCCGATTTTCTCAACCCGGATTCTACGTCGTTGATTGTCCATGGCTATTGGGGCTAAAAACCAAGCCTAGTTTACAAATAAAAAAAGAGAGCGCCAACTCATGAATTGAAGGGGCAAAATGGTGGCCAGCATTACACCACACCCTGGCACAGCATCCTAAGTTTATTCGGCAGAAAGAAAACACAAGCAGACATACCTACTTCCCGTTTTCCCTGTTACTGCCGGAGACAAAGCTTGCCTCCGACGATTTGTTCCAAATTGGCACATCGTCAACGGTGAGCCGGAGCAGCTTGCCTAGCCATGCAAAGGAAGAAGACAAAGAAGATGTGGAAGAGCGAAGGAGAGGGGAAATTTATGAAGATGGATGGAGAAGGGGAAGCCGTGGCGGTCTCTTGATTCTCGAATATCCCTCGTGAAATCTATGTGTCAAATGTTTACGCCTCCCATCCCTCGACAACGACCAAGTTTTTGAGTACGATCGGGGTATTGATTCTGGAACCAGGATCTGACGATCATAGCGTCGATTGGAAATTAGTTCCGGTTCAACCGGTAAAATAATAGGCGGTTGTTACAAATTAATGCTAATCCTGTCTTCTAATGTTTTCAATCCGCTAACAACACTATATTATTTTTAAGAGCTAAAATTGGTGTACCTACTATTTCCCGACATTATTATACTTGCAAAAAAATACAATATTTTACACAAGCAAACCGACAACTATACGATCAAAGAACAAAATAACATCAAACAAAAAAACTCACCTAACTTTCCATACAAGACATGCTATTTTTACGATTGATAAGGATTAACCAACCATACACACAAGGTGAAATTAAAAAGACTACTGGTTCTAAAACCAGATGCAATTTCATACATGATCGAAAAACTACATATATGTACACTTGTGAAGATCATAAATTAACAAAAATAAAAAAGCCTTCTACTTAAAATTCTTATTCCTCCCCTTCCTGTCGACCCAAAGGATCTTGACCTCCTTATCTTCCCGGCCACCGACCTTTCTTTTCTTCTTGCTTCCCGCAACGCCCGAAAGCAGCCCAGCGAGCCATGAGAAGAAAACTAATGGAGGGCCGGTAGTGGGCGAGAAATCGAGATGAATGGAGCAGGGGATGGAAGCCATGGCGGCGTCTTGACGATATCTCTTTATCTCTACAGGCGGTGAATACCGAATAATGAATAATGGACAGAAGATGTGAAATGGTTTAACAAATATTTATAAGGAGGGTAGGGCGGTTTCGTCGTTGAGATGCAGATTGGAAATAGGATCTGATAGATCTTTTTTGTCGGATAAGGTTTGAGATTGGATGGGACGTTGTAATCTGCAAACGACGTACACAAATCTCGGGTTTGTAGTAACTTTATCAATCAATCCGTATTTAACACGTTATCAATCACAATTGTCACCCATTTTTTATTTTTAATAAAGATAAAATTAGTAAAAGGAATTAGATCATGCGTCGCAAACTGGCCCAAACTGGTCCAATCGTTATTATTAACCTATTAAGGAGTCGAGGACCATCCGACTCTTGGGTAACATATCAAACCTAATCAAACACGGGCGGTTTTAATTAATTTTTATTAAAAAAATAAAGAATATAATAGAAATTAAAATTTTTTGATGCTTTTTTATATTTAAAGATTCTGTTTTTATTAGTTATATTAAAATTAATTAGATAAAGAATTTGTTTTAATAATGAGGAAATAACAACTTTTTTAAAATAAAAATAATGAAAACTAATAGTATATAATTTCAGATTAATATTTATTAAAAATATATATTAATATAGGTCCAAATTAACCACGTTGAAAAAGACAAGAGTTAACAAGTAATTATTTTTTTAATCAATAGCCAAGGGATAAAAATAGCAATCAACCGGTGAACTGTTAAAAAATGGGAAAATAATATCCCATTAAACTAATTAAGTTTTATATGTTCAATATGCCCTCATGAAATCATAATTGATAAAACAATGATAAGAAAATAACTTTTATATATATATATATGGAAAAATAGAGGTGGTAATGGAGCTTTTATTTCCGGCCATTAGATTTAATCCAACGGCTGTAAATAAATCCTCCTCCCCCCTTTCTCCTCGCCGGCCAACTTCCGCGACCCCCCATCCCCGGCAGTGCGCACCCCCCCCCACCCACCCTACAGCTCTGCCTGCCCACTGTGGCCGCTCTTTGCGCCAGTTGCTACGCCAACCCCCGAGCCCGCCTCATCGCACCTCAGTTTGGACGAAAGGTTGACGACAACAAGGAATAGTTGATGACAAGAAAACGGCATCGAGCCAACTGGCTATGCCAAGGCTGGCAGCGCTCTATGAAACAGAGCAAGGGCGACGAACAGGGTAAGGGGAAGAGAAAGAAGGGAAAGGAATAGAAAGAGGGGCGGAGATAGCGACTCTAGCGGGTGGTGGTGTAGGTGACGACGGGTGGCGGTCGGGGTGGAGCAGCAAAAATAGAGGAGGGGACGATCGTCGAGGGGGAAAATGACTTGATGGCAATTTTCTAATAAAAACTTGACTCGCTCGACTCGTGTTAATATTATGAAATATATCCCAAAAAATATAAAAATTTAGTAAAATAACATATCATAAAATAATTTAGTTTTAATGGATTATTTTATTTTATGGTATTTTATTCTATATTTTTACATATTTTTGAATTTTATTTCGTAATATTGGCAAGAGTCAGAGACCGAGTCAAGTTTTTATTTTAAAACTACCTGTGTCGAAAAATATGAAAAAATAGGGTAAAATACCATAAGATAAAATAATCCATCAGAATTCAATTATTTTATTTTCTAGTATTTTCCTTAAATTTTTTAATATTTTTGGGATTTATTTCATAATATTGACACGAGTCGGGACCGAGTCAAGTTTTTATTATAAAACAACCCCTGTCCATTTCCTTCCCAACTTAAGTCAATATTACGAAGTAAATCTTAAAAAATATGAAAAAAATAGATTAAAATACCATAAGATAAAATAATCTATTAGAAATCGATTATTTTATTTTATAGTATTTTATTATATTTTTAAGCTATATTTCGTAATATTAACTCGAGTCGGGAGTGAGTCAATTTTTTATT
>JAURVB010002049.1:0-39075 GCA_033002965.1 Piper betle
TACGATCCATTATATATAAAATAATAATAAAAAAAATGACTGACATACTCTCATATATCTGATAACTCATTCTGTTCTGCTGTGTTCATGACGTTATCATCATATACTTGGGTACGCATGACCCTCATAGCTCATACACGCGACCGGCGTCGGCTCGGTACACGTGTCCTGAAACTGACTCAACCTCGAAAAATAACGGTCGACCCGACCGGTTCTGAATATAAAACCCTGACTCGAATCGCGGGTTTTACAAGTATGCTCAACTCGATCTACCTCATTAGATCACTCACTATTCATTCTCAATTAATTGCATCATGCAATCATCACTACACTCATACTCATACATTTATCATGACAATCATTCAATTCTAGCATGTTATACTAACAATCATAATCAATTTTAAATAACTCAATCGGAGGTAATTATACCTCACGTAGTCGGCAATCGGCGACGGCTAAGGTTCCGTCGCGTGTCTCGGAGCTCGACTCCGGTGCTCCCCGGCGTTCGACGTTCGATCGGGCTCGACTGGGTGAGCCCCGTGGAAGATCCGGTGAATTCCAGAAAATTCCAGAAATTCCGGCAAATTCCAGAAATTTCGGTTTTCTGGCAGCTATTGGCGGTTTTCCGGCAGCTTCCGGTGGTTTTCCGGCGACAATCTCCGGCAGCGTCTACTGGTCGAAAAGTGGTCGTGTTGGGTACCCTCGAAACCGGCTCGGCGAGCCCGACTCATCTATGACCTCAGCGTGGCCAATGGATGCGGCGGCTCGCCAGAAAATGGCAAACAGAGCCGGCGGCGATGGGCCGCTAGAACTGGCCAACCACGGCGGCGATGGCCTCCGTTCCGGTCGGGGAAGGTCGCTGGAAGGCTGAGGGTGTTGAGGTGACCGACCGATCGCGGTGGCGCTGGTCGCCGGCGGCGGAATCGGTGACGAAAGTGCAACGTAGGCGCGGCGTTCCGGCGTGGCTTCCTGCGTCGCGGCGATCCGATGAGGACCGGACCTGGTTGGGGCGGCAGGGCGACGCCGTGGCCAGGCTGGGCAGCGTCGATAGCGGCCAGGCGGCGTCGGCCGTGGCGGCGGTGGCGCGTGAACAGGGGCGGCGCGGGCGAGGGTTTGGGGAAGAAGAAAGGAAGGGTCGAGGTGTGTGTGGTGGCAAACTCGTAAATATTACTTGACTCGTCTCCGACTCGAGTCAAGTATAATAACTAAGTCGTATTAAATCCTAAAAAATTCATAAAAATCGGGAAAAAATCCCGTAAAATCAAACAACACCACAACATTATAATGATATGCTCTATGACTAACAACCCACCCAGACTGCCCGAACGCGTCCTAACGCAGTAAACAGCCTAATACTAATTCTACGATCTACTATATATAAAAATAATAAAAAAAATGACTGGCATACTCTCATATATCTGATAACTCATTCTGTTCTGTCTGTGTTCATGACGTTATCATCATATGCTTGGGTACGCATGACCCTCATAGCTCATACATGCGACTGGCATCGGCTCGGTACACGTGTCCTGAAACTGACTCAACTCGAAAAAATAACGGTCGACCCGACCGGTTCTGAATATAAAACCCTAACTCGAATCGTGGGTTTTACATCCTAGTTCCATATTAAATGGTGGGCTTGACTAGAGATGTTGGCTATGCTGTAGGACACGGGCTAAACAAGGTCGTGGTTTGGCGCTATCAACAAGCCAAGCGTACAAATTTCGAGGACGAAATTTTCTAAGGTGGGTGGATTGTGAGATTCATCAACTTAATTTCACATCTAATACCTACTAGGCTAAGATCCCTCTTATAAGTGGGAATAAAATGTAAATCTTTAACTTAATTAACCACTTTTAAAGAAATGACTTAGACCCATTATATTGTACTTTGGGCTAAATTGTTACAAATAAAATTGTAAAACCCCCGAAAAAAATAATTAAGTTATTTTATTTAGGGTTTTATAAATCTTAGAGCGAAACATAAATAATATTTAATTAAATTAATTCTTAAAAATCAATATTGTCAATTATCAATTATAACATTTAGAGTACCAATGCAATAGTATTTATGGATGATTTTAAATAAGTTTTATTTATTAAATTTTTGGGATTAGGAGTTGTGAGTACAATTTGACACTCATCGCTTTAACTCAATAGTCAATTTTTTTTACTTTTCGTTATCATACAAATGGTTCATGTTTAATATAGTTATGTGTGATTAAATTCTTTTATATAAAATTTAATACAGTAATTTCTTGAATTACACACCTATTCTTATATATAAAGGAGAATTTGTTGATAGTAAATAAAACATCAACTTAATAATTTGTAAGCACATTTAGTTTACAAAGGGAAGGCTTTAGAGAAGTTTCATTCATATTAGGATCGTGTGTTGTAGTTGCAGGTGTCTCATCACAATTCCAGGTTCGTATAATTATTCAAAATGTTATATATTCTTCTTTGGCAGCTTTGGTCACCCTGAGCTCACATTCGACCACCATGTGCCTAGAGCAACTGTGGTCAAAGAATTGACTCAGTCTGACACGAGGCATCTCCCTTAAATTTTTTGAAAGATTAAATACATGCCCCATGCTGAAAGGGGTGATAGGGCGCAATGGTATAATATGACTCATTATGCACTGATACCGAGAGGGTGAGTCAATGACAATTATCGATAATTATAGGCTCGTGGGCCACATAGCATGTGTGCACTTACAGGGTTTTTATTACTAACATAAAATTGCCTCCACAGGTATGAGCATTATGGGAGGATAGGTAAAGTCGGGACAGTTGGTGGACTTTGTTATTAAACTATTATTTTTTGTCTTATATGTTGTTATACTTTTAGGTTGTTTGCATGACAGTGGGATTTCAGTTCGGTTCATGAGGCTTAGATTATTTCTATCATTTGTTATATTAAATTTTATATCATGAGTTTATTATAAAATCGTGAAAATTAATAAAAAATTAATTTATGAGACACTTACTTTTATATAGTAAAACTTGGCCCGTTGTTCGGAATGGGCGAGTCATTATAATAGCATACTTACATCAACCATGCATCAATCAACACACATCAATAATAATTAGTATAAGTTTTCCTATTTTACATTGCATTAGATTACAGTACTTATTTAGTCTACCTAATTAATTCCTTAGCATTCGTTTTATTATCACACAGTCACATATCTTCATATTTTTATTAACATAAAAATATCTAATATATTAATCACTCAATCCTAAGATCCTAGCATGCAGTGTTAATAATCATTATTTTTAAATAATTAAATTAAAATAAATTACACCTCACGAGTCGTCGGCAATCAGTGATGGATAGGGTTTCATTGTGTGTCTCGGAGCTCGAATTCGGCGCTCAGCAGCGTCCGAAGTTCGATTAGGTTTGACTAGATGAGTTCAGCGGAAGATCCGGCAAATTCCCGCAAATCCAGTTTTTCGGCGGTTCTCTGACGACAATAGCCAGTGGCGGCTATTGGCAGGATAGTGGTGGTATGGGGTATTGTTGGCACCAGCTCAGTGAGCCTGACACGTCTACAACGTCGATGAGGTCGGCGGCTAGCCGAAAAAAGGGCAAATTGTTCTATCGGCGGTGGGGTGTGGAGATCCAGTCATTGTGGACAGCGTTGGGCTTCGCTCCGATCGGAGAATGTCGCATGAGGGTTGAAGACGTCGAGGCAACCACTGGATGGCGGTGACGACAGTTGCCAGTGGTGAGATCGGTGACGCAAGCGCAGTGCTAGGCCACGGCAATCCGGCATCCTTGAGGCCCGACGATGGCAAGGGCTACTCGGTGTGGCACGACGATGGTGTAGCGGTGCTTGGCGGCGTCAATCGGCGGCGTCAATCGACGACGACGAACAGAGGCGGTGGTGAGGGTTTGTAGGGGAAAAGTGTCGGGGGAGAAGAAATAGTTCGGTGGCAATATCATAAATAAGTATTAACTCTGATTCTGACTCGAGTAAAAAATAATTACTACCTCGTAATAAATCCCATAAAAATACAAAAAATAGGGGAAAATATTATAAAATATATTATACATGATAACACCACGATGACATATTTTATAACTAATAGCCCACTCAAAGTACCCTATTTGTTTTTATATATTATTTATTTTTATATATTATTTGTTTTTAATAATTATATCAGATTTTTTTACTGTCTAGGATAAAAAAAAGGGTGGCAAAAATTTTCAAAGTCATAAAAAAAGAGAGTAAGGTTAAAAATGAGATTATATGCGTATTAGTTGTAGTTTTGCTGGTAATTACTAATGGCGTATGAGATACACTTCTTCGACTAAGAAGGTCGGGCGACCGAGGCGAAGGCGGCGCCCATGGCCGGGGGTTGCAGCATCCGAGCTCTCTGGATCATCAACTCCAACGACACCATCGTCTTCTCAAGGTCCCATTCCTCCTCCCCCTCACCACCCTCTCCTACCCTCAACCTCTTCTTCTTCGCCTTCTTCCTACGATCTAGGGTTTCTCGCCGACTGTTTGATTCGCACTTCTGTGGGTAAAATGGGAGCGTCGCTTTTTTACAGGAGGTTTCCGGTGGTTGAGAAGCGGTGGAGGTCGGCTTGCGAGAGGGAGAGCTCGGCTTCCAATGATGGCCGTCTCGGGTACACGTTGCGGCCTCTGCTTCCCACCGACGGGGAGCTGGTCTCGTCATTGGCCGAGAAGAAAGCTAGGTCTGCGATATGTCTTTACCATGCGGCTTTTTTCTTTTTCTTTTCTTTTGTAGTTGGTTTGTTCAAAATGGGTTTTTTATCTGAAAGAAAAAAAGATGATCAAAGCCTAATGTGCTACCTTATTTATTAACAACAGAAAAGAATGGATCAACTTCAGTTGTGTTGGTTTGTTATTAACAACAACCAAAAAAACAAAGATTGCTAAAAGTCTGCTGTGTTGGCTTATGTATTAATGCCAGATGAAGGATTGATCAAATTTAAATGTGTTTGTTTATTCATCAACATCCGAAAAAAAAGATTGGTCAAATTCTACTGTGTTGGTTTATTATTAATGCCAGATGAAGGATTGATCACATTGAAATGTGTTGATTTATTATTAACAGCAGAAATAAATGATTGATCAAATTCTACTCTGTTGGTTTATTTATTAATGCCAGAGAAAGGATTGATCAAATTCAAACGTGTTAGGTTCTTGTGCTTATCAACAAGCGAAAAAAAATTGATCAAATTCTACTGGGTTGGTTTATTTATTAATGCCAGAGAAAGGATTGATCACACTCAACCAAAAAAAGATTGATCAAATTCTACTGTGTCAGTTTATTAATAATGCCAAAGAAAGGATTGATCAAATTCGACTGTGTTGGTTTATTTATCAACAGTAGAAAAAAATGATTGATCAAATTCGGTTGTGTTGATCTATTCATTAACAAAAGAAAAAAACTCATCATATTCCACTTAGTTTATTTATTAAGAACACATTTGATCAAATTCAAATGTCTTGGTTTATTTATCAACAATAGAGAAAAGATTGATCGGAGTCTAATGTTTTGGTTTATTTATTAACAACAGAAAAAAAATTGATAAAGTTCTGTTGTGTTTTTTTTTAAAGCAGAATTAGGATTGATGATGTAGGACAAATTTGAGTTATATCAAGGCGAATAAGAAGTGATTTTCTATCTTATTAGTTTGATGATGTTTAGGGAGTTTTATGTAATTTTCATATTTTAGAGGGTTTTTCTTGAATTTTTGTCGTTTTTATTAGGTATTTTTGTCGATCATTGTAAACATTAGATTTTGATGAATGAAAATATGAAGCTTTGGTGAATTCCAAGTTTTATGTCCGAACTTCTTGAAATTCTTCTTGAATTGTTGGTCTATCTCTCCAACCTCCCAATTTGTTGGGTTCTCCTTCTTTCTATCCTCTTTTCTATCCTTATTTCTATCTAATTCTATTCTCCCTTCAAATCCTGTGTCCCATCCCCATCAATTGATCAATTTTATTGTGTTGCTTTTCAAAACATTATTGATGACTGCAGGTAAAAGGTTTGATCAAATTGTATCATGTTGGTTTATTTATTAGCCACTGAAGAAGGGTTGATCAAATTTTACTGTGTTTTGTAAATCATTCGTTAAAAAGGTTGCCCAGATTCTACCATGTTGGTTATCAGAACATATTTGTTAAATGCTGAAAGAAGATTGATCAAATTCTATTGTGTTGGTTTGTTATTAACAATAGAAAAAGATTGATGAAATTCAGTTGTGCTGGTTTATTTTATGCGGTGGTTATAAAAAATTATTTATTGACATCAGGTAAAAGTATTGATCAAATTCTGTTGCCTTGACTACCAAAAATTATTTAATAGCAGCAGAAAAAGTCTTGATCAAATTCTATTGTTGGTTACCAAAAATTATTTGTGAATGGCAAGTAAAGGATGATCAAATTCTATGGTGTTGGTCACTAATAAGTATTCATTAACAACAATGGAGGATTGAACAAATCATATCGTGTTGGTCACTAAAAATTATTTATGTACATTTCTATGTAATTGTATTCTTTTTGTATAAACGGTACCAAACTGTCTATTGGTCTTATACAGGGAAGGCTCTGTACAGGGGTTTGGTGTTCGTGTGCCACTGTCCCTTCAGGGATCAGATTCTTGGGTGGATGATCCTATAACTCGTCACATAATCAGTCTTTGCATCAATACTGAAGGAGAAGCTGAAAACTTTATGCTCTGGCCACTGGTTTTGCATGTAAAGGGCTCTTATGTCATCCTCATTCTACCTCTAGTTGAACCACAACATCTGAAATTGTATGAAGAAATATGTCGGCGATCAGATTGTGGTAATTCTATCGGCAAAGGCAAGAGCTTATCCTCTCTTCTGGTTGATCTTCCATGTATCACAGGGTATGGTAAGTTCGTTTCTTTGTCATTTATGTAACTATTCTTGATTTTTTTGTTTAGTGCTTTTGTTTGCCTGAGTTGCTGCATTAATCATCATTTGAGACTCTCAGGTTACCATAGTTGATGCCAATGTTTCTTCTGAAATAAATGTCTATTTGTAGTTTTGTTTATATCTTACTCTTTCTTGTATAAAATAGCATTCATGTTAATAGACTATTACAGTATTTGTACTGATCTGTGATACTTGATTAAGCCAAGCGAGCATTTTTTTTCATATTACATCCATGAAGTTTGACACTCGTTTTTTAATTATTTCCAGTGCATTTATGGTTGCCCATGCTGTGGGAGATATAGTTACTGGTGATCAGAATGAACCAGAAGTAGTTGTTAGTCAGACTTCTTCAGTGGGAGGACTGTTGGATTCTCTCACAGGAAGCATAGGAATCTCCAGTATCTCTGCAAGAACAAAGCCCGTAGTTGCACCTGTTCCGGCATCTACCATTTCAGGTGCTAATGTTTCAGGATCTGCAATTTTTGATGCCCCAAAGAACCTTTCAAGGCCAATTGACAAGGATGCACTTCATACTTTTATAAGCAGTTCCATGCCCTTTGGTTGGTACTTTTTGCTATGGTATTTCACATCTCAGATTTCTAATAACTCTGAGTTTTCTTGTTGAATTTCATTATTTGATAAATTCTTAAAAGCATAAATTTAATTGCACAGGGACTCCCTTGGACCTTAATTATACCAACATATTGGCAATTAAGATGAATGGGTTTTCTCCAGTAGATCTTCCTCCTACAGACCTCAGACAGCCGGCTTGGAAGCCCTACCTGCATAGGGGAAAGCAGAGGATGCTTTTCACTATTCATGAAACAGTTTCTGCTGCAATGTATGACCGTGAGGAAATCCCTGATATAATCTCCGTGTCAGGTCAAGTGAATTGCAGGGCAGAGATTGAAGGGCTTCCTGATGTATCATTTCCTTTGACAGGACTAAATTCAGCACATGTTGAAGTTTTATCTTTTCATCCTGCTGCTCAAGTCTCAGAGCAGGGTATTGATAAGCAGGCCTTGATGTTTTCGCCTCCACTTGGGAATTTTGTTTTGATGCAATATCAGGCTTTTTGCACCCTTGGGCCTCCAATAAAAGGTTTTTATCAACTCTCAATGGTGTCTGAAGATGAGGGTGCATTTTTGTTTAAACTCCGCCTTATGGAAGGCTGCAAAGCACCACTAAGCATGGAATTTTGCACCGTGATTATGCCATTTCCTCGCAGAAGAATAGTACTGTTTGATGGAATCCCGTCTATTGGAACAGTTTCAACAACTGATTATTCTGTTGAATGGAAAATTATTCCAAGTGGACGAAGTGTTGCAGGAAAGAGTGTTGAGGCAACTTTCCCTGGAACAATTAGATTTGCCCCAATGTCTAGCTCGAGATTTACCTCTGTGGGCGCTGCTATATATGGAAGCAGTTTTGAAGATGATAATGATCTTGAATTGGAAAATTTGGGTAACGGGGTGAATGTGGAGGAATTTTTGATGCAAAAGATGAACAAGGATCTCATTTCTGCTGATCTAGAAGAATCATTTTGCTGGCAGGCTTATAACTATGCTAAAGTACGTCTTTATGATGGCTTAAGTCTTGTATTTTCTGTTGATTGATCTTATATAGGTTGCTTATTTTATGGTGAGCATAGTTGTCGTTGTCATGTACTTCCATTCATGATTTTTAAGGCATAAAAGGCATACTTCAAGGTTCCTGTGCTGTTGATGATAGGTGTGTGGATAACAATGATCACAATGAGAGTAATGGCAATAATAATGGAAGCAAAAATGTCATCAATGTAGAACTTAATGTCATTTCTGCAATGTGGTAATTATGTAAAATACACACAAAAAAAAAGAAGTTAAGGCTTTGGAGTGCAATGCTTGTTGAATGGGATTGAGGATTGAGGATTGAGGAAAACAAGCTACACATATTGTTTTGACTTTTAAATTTATTATGGAAAATTTCAATTGCTGTGTAAAAAATGCTTTACTGCTCAGATTTATTCAAAGAATCTACTGGCATTTCTTGTGCAGGTATCTTTCAAGATTGTGGGTGGAACACTATCCGGCATGTCTGTTGATCCAAAATCTGTGAGTCACTAGCCGATCTTTTTCTTGTTGTCTTCTTCTTTTCATTAGTATTCTAAATTGCTTTTAAGGAGTTCATATGTAAGCTATTGTCACTGTTCTCCTAAAAGATGTGAAGAAAGATAAAGTGAATTTATGCTACTTGTTTTTCTTCCTACCTGTTTATCTTTTTTACACGCAAGTAATTGCAACATGGTTCTGTTAAATTATAGATATTTACGTTGTTGAATATTTTTGCATTGACCAATTTAATCTGTGTTTTGAGCATTTTTCATGTGTTGACTGCAGATAAGCATATACCCAGCAGTTAAAGCTCCACTAGAATGCTCTATGCAGGTTGTCACCGAAAGGATGTTAATTCTATATTTCCTTCTTATTATGCATCTATGAGTCCGTGAGTAGCTTAAATGAATTGTTTGTTTCTTGACAGGTCACTTCTGGAGAATATATTCTTTGGAATACTTTGGGAAAATGTCCTTATGTAGCTTCCCCGTATGCCCGACGGAAATGAATAAGAACTGCAAATGCAAGCTTTTGAGAAGTTTCTCTTTGAATTCATTCTATTCATTCATTTGAATTTTGACTTTTGATCAGTGCTAGTCTTGTTGCACCATTTTGTATATCTGTTATTTTCATGTGACATTTGATGTAAGTGTTATATTTTTCCCTTGAGTGGTAAAGGCTCCTTCAGTTTTATGCCCGTCAAAGCTCATTGATTGCTTTTTGGATTTAGATTTCCCTATGCGTTTGTTCGCAATGATGAGAAAGTAGTTGAATTGAGAAAGTCTACGATGTGAGGAAAGCATCCGAGTAGTCAATCTTGTGTGTTGTCTGGTACACACTTTGTTCAATATTTGGCTTGGTGGTGGGTGGTCTGGTGATTTCTGCGGCGTAAATGGTTTATGGTGTGCGTGCACCGACACCTTGTTCAAGTTTTAGCTTTGTTTAGCGGATTCAATTCCCGTACTTCTATTGTTGGATGAAGTAGATTGTGTTAGTTGTTGCAATTGAACATGCAAAGAAATAGCACTTGATGCAGTACAGTACTGCTTGGGGTAATGCTACTCGGTAAGGATAATCTCAATTTCTAGTATTGACCCTATTACAATGGAGTTGAGAAAGACGTAATATAAGTTTCTTTGTGCTGATGTATATTCCTTTGCAATTCAATGGCACCTGTTACTTGCAGAGGAAATGCTGTGGTAGAAAGATGCTGTTTATTATTTGTTTCTTTAGATCTGAGTAATGCAGGAATCTTATGCCTTGGTGAGACGGGTATGGGAGGAAAACCCAGTTGACAAGGATCATCAGGATGTTTTTCACCAAGCCCCTCGTAGATACTTTGCTTTATTGGTTTTATGCTCTTTTTGGGCAGATTGCCTTACAACCTTTACTCCAACCTCGAATGGGAGGAAGGAACAAAGAACCTCTTGTCTATTTTTATAGTTTTTGGATCCCAAAGAACCTCTTATCTATTTCACCAGTTTTTGGATCCCAAAGAACCTCTTGTCTATTTTTCCAGTTTTTGGATCCCAACGTCTGCCATGGGTTGGTCAATTGTGAGTTGTTGTGCAGGCTTTGATTTCTCGTTGTCCGGCCACGACGTTGGGTCAGTGGTCAATGGCGACAATCGTGAGTGTTTCGTTTGCGAAGAACACCTCCAGCATGTTCTTACAGAAAGCTCAATAGGCGAGGTACCTATCACCCCCACCACTACCAGCTCAAGTACTCTTATCTCACTCAGCGCGGCTACTACCCTCGTTCTCATGACAATGAAAACGAAGATAGTTTCTGCATTTTGACGCATCTCCTGGGTAATCCCGATCTCCATTTTTTGGTGTATTCGACGGGCATGGCGAGTTTGGTTCCCATTGTTCCAGGTTTGTTAAAGACGGACTAGTTCAAAATTTATCCAATGATCCGACATTGTTGGATGATCCTATAAAGGCCTGCATTTCTGCATTTCTGGCCACAAACAAGGAGCTGCATGAGAGCGACATTGATGACAGGGACAGTGGTACAACTGCTATAACTGTGCTAGTTGTTGGTGACAATCTCTATGTTGCCAATGCCGGCGACTCGAGAGCTGTGATGGGAGTCAAGGGAATGAACAATGCTGTCTTGGCGAGGGATCTGTCCACAGATCAAACGCCCTTCAGACGTGATGAATATGAGAGGGTGAAGCAATGTGGAGCAGTGGTACTCACTGTGAATCAGCTCCTGGGGGAAGAAGATCCTGAAATACAGTCATGGGGCTCGGAAGAAACATTTGAAGGGCATCCTCCAAGGCTTTGGGTACAAAATGAAGGGCACCCAGGTGCTGCATTCACTAGGAGCCTGGGTGATTCAATAGCGGAGAGCATTGGCGTGATTGCAGAACCAGAGGTGTTGAAGTTGCAGCTCAATGAAGATCACTTGTTCTTTGTGATTGCAAGTGACGGCGTTTTTGAGTTTCTCAGCAGTCAAGATGTTGTCAATATGGTAATCTCTATCCAATTTAGCATTTCATTCTTTAATATTGTTATCTTCCGTAATGACCTCAAAAGTTGTTTAACTCCTTCAATGTTCTTGCATCACCGGTCTTAGAATGGGTTAGTGTTAAATGAATGTTAAGTTAATCTTACGTCAGTTTCTCATTTCGGAAGTGACTTGTACATATTATAACGGGAAAGTCTTATTTTTTAGGGGGCCTGGGGCCTAATAAAACATTTTACTATCAAATTTTATATCTTCTTTTCTTGGGTAGACCCTAGATTGATTTATTTATTCGCACATTTGGCATCGAAATGATGGAACTAGGGAACTCTTTGAATGCTGAAAAGTTGTGGTTTTCTTGCATTTGGTGCAGGTAGCAAAATATAAGGATCCTCGTAAAGCCTGCGCTGCAATTGCTGCGGCGTCGTATAATTTGTGGCTTCAACGTGATGTCCGAACCGATGATATTACAATCATCATTGTACACATTGACAAAGGCCAACCCTGAAATGTAAATTGAATGGTCTACTTGCATGGTTTTCCTGACCATCTTTCTTTCCTTCTGATGTAATTATTCTTAGGTATTCCGATTGGGTTACCCTCACGTTAGGGGTCTTCATGACTCAATTTATCTCAATGTTCAGTGACGTTAAACACAAGCTCAAAGGAAGTGAGTTTGGGTTCAACTTGACTAGCTAAACGAGTTTAATAATAAGCAGTTTTATTAGATTCCTTTCATAGAATTTAACTACAATAACGAAGTGAACTGTATAGAGATGCTTAAATAAAAACTAAAAGTTTTAATTTTATGACTATAATAATTACCCACTTAGTCCCATGTCAAATACTTTGTTGATCCGATATATTGGTATAGATGTACCCGTTGGTTTGTACTAGAAGTCTCGTGGTTATTGTTGATATGAGAGCCAACTTAGTTAACCATTATTAATTTTTTAAAAATTAATTAGCTTTGATTAGTAACTTGCAGACCTTACTAGATAAAATATTAATTAGCTTTGATTAGCAACTGTTGAAATTTAAATAAATAAACAAAGTTTGAGCTAATCAAAACTCTTACATTATTATTAGCTAGCACAATAAAAACCACTTACTTTATAGACAATGAGAATTCAAATTTCATCCAAATAAAATGAACCTCCTAATTATCCAAACACAATCCAATAGGCACTCGATTTCTTAAAAAAAATTATGCAAATCAGATTTCTTAATATTCTAACTCAATAATAATAATAATAATAATAATAATAATAATAATTTAAAGGCAAATAAAAAGGGTAAGAAAATGCAAAAAAGAAAAAGAAAAAAAGAGCAGCCCAGAAAATTGAATTAGGAAACCTAAAACTTTCTTGGTCCCTTTACTATTTTTTATAGGGTAAGATCTAATATATTGATAAAGATGTGTATTGATTTTTAATTTAGTTAACTATAATTAAAGAGATAACTTAGATTTATTGGTTTGTATTTAAAGTCAAGTCGTTATCATTGATATCAACGTAAACACAAAGCTGGATCGTGGGCTTCATTATGACATAGGCTTTAGCCCCTAGTCATATGTTAGAATAGGAATTTAAAAAACAATATTTTCGGGTGGGTAGACTCTATAATCATCAACTTAGTCTTGTATTGTAAGACATCATATAAGAATTATTAGTGAGGATATATTTATTGATCTTCAACTTAATTAATTATTATTGAAATTCAACTTAATTAATTATTATTAAAATGATAACTTAAGTTTATTGGTTCCTTTTTTTAAAAAAAAATAATGCAAACCTTACTAAATAAAATATTAATTAGCTTTGAGTAGCACTACATGAAATTTAAATAAATAAGCTAAATTGGAGCTAATCAAAACTCTTATATTATTATCGGCTAAAACGATAAAAACAACTTCATCTATCCACCGTCGATAAGTAAAATTTCAACGAAATTAAATTTCAAGTATTTGAACCTCCGACTATCCATTCCCAACGGGATTTCTAGAAAAATTTATCCAAATCAGATTTATTAATATTTTAACTCAAAAATAATAATAATAATAATAATAATAATAATAATAATTTAAAGGTAGATAAAAAGGGGTAAGAAAATGTTTTCTTTTTAAAAAGAGCAGCCTTAAGAAGTTGGTTTGGGAGACCAAAAACTTTCTTTATCCCTTTACTATTTTTTTCTTTTTAAAAAAAGAAAATCCATGGCCATGGTGGTGAAGCTGCCCAGGCTACCCTTCCCACCCCTGCCCGTTCGCCGTCCCTTCACTCTCCTTTCGCCGGCGTCCGTCCGGCGGCCCCGTTCGGCGGCCTCCTTCTCACCCAGCGGCGGCGGGTTAGGACTGGCGTGGTGGCCATGGCGGCGTCGGTGCAGAAGAGCGAGGAGGAGTGGCGGGCTGTCCTCTCCCCCGAGCAGTTTCGCATCCTCCGCCAGAAAGGCACCGAGTATCGTCTTCTAACCTTCCTTCCTCTAATTCATCGGAAATTGTTAGTGTCAATTTGATTGTCTTGTTTGTTGTTTGATGGATATGAGATATCTGATGATTTGTAGGTATGAGCAATTGAAGATCGTTTTAGACTCTTGAGGATGTTGCGAATTGCGAATTTAGCTACTTGGAATGGTTTATTATTTTAGGTGTATACTATGTCTCGTTGTTGTAAACAATTGCAGATGGTTTTAGATTGTGGTCATTGACTTGTTGGCATTCTAAATGCATTGTAGAGTTGTATACGCCTGGTTGATTTTAATTTTCTCTCTCTTAAAACAAATATCCCACATCAAGTGGATAGATTCATAGGTTGAGATCAATATTTATGTTGAACGAAGGATTCATAACCTGTGGAAAATTGATTTTTTGTTGTGCTCATTGATTAGGTTACTGTAATTTATATTCTTGAATTTTCATATATTGTGGAAAATTGAGTAACTAATTATGATAATCTGTGGGTGGTTAATCAGGATTACCTCAGGTTAACATGATGGCAATCATAGTGTACTAAAAGCACTACGCCAGCCTTTTTGGGGGCCCTTGTCATTGAAGTCTTTGCATTTTTTGAACATTTTTTCTCTGAACAGATATATGCATACGATTCTCATGATTTTACATTAAAAATTTTAGAAATATGCTGTCAATATTGTTGTTGCACAGTCAGCTTTTGTTGTTTTTGTTTCTTTTATGTCTTTACTTGCAGTGCTAGTTTTTGTTTCTTTATCTGTTTAATTTTATTTGTTAGGAGATGTCAGACTAAACCATAAACTTAGTTCCTTCCTCATTGCTAGATGTTGCATGCGTCTTCTTTGGCTTTGAGGTTTTATCTATCAGCAAAGAATTTCTGGTTGCCGTTATTTTGCAAAGTTAACTCTTTATCTGATAACTTCTTGACGAAAATAAAAAAGAAAAAAAATCCTCTTAGCTGATAATATTCATGCAGGTACCCAGGCACTGGGGAGTATGACAAATTTTTTGAAGCAGGGATATACACGTGTGTAGGATGTGGGACACCCTTATATAAGTCTACAACTAAGTTCAACTCTGGATGTGGTTGGCCTGCATTCTATGAAGGTCTCCCTGGAGCCATAAATCGAAGTGTAAGTTTTTCTTCTACTATCTTTTCTATGTTTCAGGTCTCTTTTTGTCATATATGAATATCATTTCACTTGTGATATACAAGGGCTTCCATCTAGGTTATTTAAAAGACACTTTATCAAATGCCCTAATCTAAGTTGATGCTTCACTTTTCCTATTGACAAGAGTTTTTTTTCACTATCAGCCTGACCCGGATGGGCGAAGGGTAGAAATTACATGTGCTGCTTGTGGTGGACATTTGGGGCATGTCTTCAAAGGTGAAGGATTCGGTACTCCAACAGATGAGCGACACTGCGTCAATAGCATTTCACTCAAGTTCGCTCCAGCATCGTAAGTTTTCTTAAATGTTTGGAAGCTTTGGCACGTTTAGCTTGGATATGTTGTTGGCTGAAGAAGAACCAGTGATGAATGTTTGTGTATAATAAAGAGTCTATTGCTGATCATGTAGAACTTCTCTATTTCCAATGTTCAATGTCAGTAAAGCTATCAACCATGAATCCAATTTCTTTGTGCCAGCAGCCTTGTAAGATCTGTGAGAAATACCTGAAGTTGAATCCAATTTCTTTCTGCCTGCACCCTTGCAAGATCTGTGAGAAACAGAAACATTTGACGTCCCCATAAAATCATCAACCTAGTTAAGCTTTGATACCAGAAGTTCTGTTAATTTTACTGGAAGGCACTAATTGGGAAATTCTGGACCAGATTGTGAAACTTTTAGGGATCTAAAAGTCCCGAATTATTGTTGCTAATGGTTCAGAGAAGATCTTATGGAATGATGGCTGCCCACAGATGCAGTTATTGAAGGTCCCAATGTAATCCGTAGTGTAAGTTGGTCGTTTTTATGATAACATGTGAGAGTGGTCAGCTTTCACTGGCATCCTTTTCAGATTCTGCAAGGTAAATCTAAGAGTTCAAGTGCCAGGGATATTCCAATCTATCCTGGCTGGTCTGCATCATTGGGAGATCCCCCTATGCTTCATTTTTTACTGGGTATAAGGGATCCAACTTCATCAACCTAAATTTGCAGTTGAATGGGTTGTCGAGGTGCCCGAACTGGTCGAACTTCCACTTGAACCACGTGACAGAGAAGAATCCCATAATCAGCACATCGGAACCAATGATAAAATTTATGTTTGCATTCTGCTTAGGATGATCCTCTTGGGAGATTGATGCTGCAAATGCTTTATATTGTTTGCTAAATTTCCGGAATTTGGATGTGTCCTAGATTCGCAAGAAATAAGAATGGTACAATTTAATCCATTGGCCATCCAACATACAAATAAATGAACGATCAGACACAAAGATATGTTTCGCATAGCTTTTACGCATAACGATTTTGACAAGTTTGGAAAATTGGTAATTTTCATGTTCTAGCATATGTCTTGTCATACTGAACAAAACTGAGAATGTCAATGGAACAATGTCCCCGCTTGAAACAGACGTGGTCATGGAAATCTTTACAGAATGGCTATTTTCAATTTGCTATTGTCGAATCGAACGTGCATTCGCCGAATATTTTCAGCGTCCTTTTTTGCCTCTTATAATGCCCTAAAAAGGGCGAAATATCTTTCAACGCAGAAATGAACAAAAAAGACATCATAACACTGTTGATAAATCAGCTCTTTTGTGGTTCATGCCTACTTGGCTCTTTCATTACGAGCCTTGAGCGCTTGCAGTTCTGGAAGCATATCAATACAATACAAGAAGTAAATAGAAGCCACTTTTTTCAGTACAACTCACTCAATTTGTGATAGACATGTAATCGTCACAAGTGTTGGGATTTTAATCAGAAAATCCTTAAAGATTATGTTGTGTATTTTTACAAGACAAACTAATAAAGGATAAAAGATAGATGATACACTAATCATAAGTGTAAATCTTCTAATTAAAAGAAAATCACAACCAAATATGTAAGTTAAACTACTTTGCTTTACTCTTTAATGAGTGAAACGACTCCATAACACACATGGAAAATTCCACCCCAATACATGTAAAAAACTCTATCTAAGTGTGGAAAATTCTACCCCAATACAAGTGTGGAGTATGTAGCAAACAAAGTTACGTCACTCAAAGCAATTGACATGCATCATCATGTTGTAGGGGAAAAGTTGAAAAAATACCATGAAGAAATAACAAGGAAATATAACCGAGACATTGATCCTCACAATTTTAGCCCCGGACTATTAGTGTTGTGCAATACCCATGAAGTTAGGACTCGATTGTCAATGTCCAAATTTTCCTTATCATGAGAAGGCCTCTATGTTGTGAAGTGAGATGTTGGTAAAAGATGTTATGAGTTGTCAACAATTTATGGAGATTCATTATTCCAAGTCAATGCTATATACTTGAAAATTTGGCACGACCTTGCAACAGGAGGTCGAACCCCATCGAATGAAGCCTAAACGGTGAACAGAAGGAAGGATGTACAGTGTACATAGCAAAAACAAATGCAAATTATATTTTTGCCGATTCGTTTTCTTAAGTTTGTGAAAAATTGACAAGAGGGCTAATGTTTGTACAAATTAGTACTTATCCTGTCACATAGATAACTTCTGGGATTTATACTTATCTAGTCACATGGATAAATTCTGTGCCTCAGAGAAATAGTCCAGATGGTTCAAACATTACAGGAGGGGATTTGTGAAGGAAGTTGAAGCCACACATGATTGCATGCTCATAATTGTGGAACAAGAGAGCTCTCAAATTCTATAAAAAAATCGAACCCAAGTGCTGGAAAGGGGGAAGAAAAATTTGCAAATATGAAGCTTTGGAGATTGCAGTGTCGCTTGTTTTGCCGGAGGTCTATTGCCTCACCATCTTGTGGGAACAAGTTGTTGTTTGAAGCCCTCGTCACCAAGCCATAGAGCCCCCCACCTTGTTGTTCTGAGGATGAAGCTTGTCGTTGCTATCTTTTCAACCAAAAAATCAAGTTGCAGTGCCACCAAGGTCCGCCCTTGCCACCTCACCGCAATAGATCTACTCGAAAGATGAGTTTTTCTCTTTGACAAGTAGAAAATAGAGGAGAAAACAGAGGTTGAAAAGAGCTGTGGATAGTTGATTTCACAGTTGTTTTTTGACCAACGCCGGTAAATCCTAACCCCATCGTGTGTCCAAAGTGAAGCCGATAAAGTAATATTCGGATCCAGGTGGAGTCTCGCTGGAGTTTGTTGCCGCCGTCTCCTGAAAAAATAAAGAAGTTGCTGATCAAAAAAGAAAAATAGAGGAGTAAATAGGGGTTGAAAATAGCAGTGGAGAGTTGATTTTGCTACTATTTTTTGACCAACGTTGGCAGTTCCCAACACCGTCTTGGTAAAGTGAGCAAGTGAGTTTGGTGAAGCAATATTTAGATTTGGGTGGAGTCCTGCTAGAGTTCATTGCTGCCATTGCCGGAAAAAATCAAGATGTTGCGTATCGGAAAAAGGAAAACAAAGGAGAAAATGGGGGTTGTAAACAGTTGCAGAGAGTTGATTTCACGGCTATTTTCTTACCAACACTAGTAGTTCCCAACCTACCCCGCCTTGGTATCCAAAGTGAATCCGACGAAGTAATCTTCAGATTTGGGTGGAGTCCAACCGGAGTTCGTTGCCTCTATTGCCTGAAAACAACCCTAAAGAGGCCCATCAAAGCAACGTGATAGCAAGCGGCCAGCTTCACGGAGTCGGTCTGGCCAATCACCGCCACTACAGGACAAGCCACTGCCCTCAATCGGTTATTCTCATCACCAGCTACAAAACCAAGTCAAGAAGCACCACATTTAGCCATCGTCGTAGCCAGAAAAAGGCGATAGAGCTTGGCCGATCACCACCACTACAGGAACTTTTTGGCCCACGACCACTTTTGAACAAGGTTTCATCACCAAAAGCTTCAGCAATCCGTGATCTACTAATCTAGGTGATCGCCACTTGCCACTGTTGCTAGGAATGCCATTGCCAGAGCCTTAAAGTCGGTGTTGCACTGTCGCCGTGGCGAGCCTGTTTTGCTATTGAGTGTGCCACAAGTTCGTTTGTGTCCGCAACTTGGGAAACTACCCGACGAACTAATTGCCTAAGACCAAATCCACGATCAGGTTCGTGACACTGCATTCGTGGCCAAATTCGAGCAGGTACATTGCTCGTCATTTGTAGCCCGGCACATCCAACATCTTCAGCATCTTGCATACACCACCATCTGGCACACCATGTGCCCATCTGTAGCTTGGCGCACTTGGATGGAAATTTGGCCTATATATGCCACCCGGCGTATCTAACATTTTCCTGATTTAAACCGGCTCGAATTGGCCTTGTTCAATGTATTAGCACTTCAGAGATAATTTGAAGGCCTTTTAGATCTCAAATTAAGGCAAAACTTGTTACCCCACCATTTTTAGACACTCCAGTCATAATGATAAAGTTATTTTGAAGATTTGAAGACCAAAAGGAGGCAAACTAGAGCATTGGAGTCAAAGTTATCAAAAGGCAAATCAATTTAAAAGGCGATAAAATTCACTATTTCGTGTAAAGTATAAAAATTAAGGAAAATAATGAATTCGTAGTTATCAAGCAACTGTAGACTAACTTAGGGATTTAAATTGAACCCTAAGGAACAACGTAAAAATTCATGTGTGTGTTATTTTTTGCTTGTGACATTTTACTTTTATTGCACTCTTTTTTTACAAGGGTGCCCTCTAACCCTACTCATAGACACAATTTACGAGGCAGCAATCCCATGCCCGAATAATTATTTGAATAAAAATTATCACTTAATAATACATACTTAGTTTAAATATTTATTTATTTATTTATTAAGAAAAAATTAGCATATAACTCTATCCAAAGTAAAAATCTAAAAAATCCATTTAATTATAAAATTTTTTACTTCTTAAAATTAATATTACTTTTAATATTTGTATTATTTTTTTGTTCAAAATAAATAAATATTCATTATTGTATTTTTAAAATAGTATAGTAATATTTTTAAATTTTAATTTTATATTTTTAACTGTATATTATTAATAAGTTTTAAATATAACCTACCCGAGTATTTGACTTAGTTTAAATTTTGTAATTGGAATATGTTTTGGTTTCCTAAGAAATATTTATCTTAATGCCCGAAAATATTCAATTTAGAAAGCCTAAATAGTTGGGACGTTTCTTAGGTCCTTTTGGTTGATATGAAAATAGTATAAATAAAAAAATTATTAGAAATAGAAATGCAATAAAATGAAATAATATGAAAATTTTAAAAATTTCTTATACATATTTGGATGGTAGGAAAATAAGATGAAAATGAAATGCTCGTTCTAATGTGCATGTGTCTTCCATTTACCATAATCTCTTTTATTTTTCATAAGAAAATGGTTCCTTGTAAAATTTTTACATAATTTATTTGGGCTAAAATTAAAATTTGTTTTGACTAAATTTCAAGATATCCTAATATACACAAAAAATGGTTGACCTCTAAATTTTATATTTCTTTCATGCAATTTCAGAATAACCGAACAGACCTAAAGGAGGAGGAAAATTATTCTTCTTGACACAATCGATTGATTGCAAGAAAAAAATTTACACCTAATTGATCGTGTGAAAATTTTAGCCATCTTTTGCCTGCATTCTACAATATGACTATTTAAGTTGTTGTAAGTAAATGATTTAGTAATCTCTTATTACTAAAATAATGTTATTCGTCTAAATCACCAGGTTGTAATGAAATATTCTATATATTATATTAAAATCTAATTTATCAATGGAGATGGACAAGATTTTTAATTTGATTAATTAAATTTGAAGAAATAACTTACGTTCATTTATTTGCATTTAAGACTATTAATTTATACTTGGAATACTTGGATCAAGTTGTTATAGAATAAAAAGTCAACCCAAAATCATATTAGGTAATGGCTCGACCATATAGGAATTTCTAAAATGAAAATTTTCAAGGCTTCGTTTAGTTGGCATAAAAATAATATAAATGCAAAAAATTCATATGAAATGGAAATGCATTGAGGTGAAATGTCATGAAAATTTTAAAATTTTCATACATATTTAGATAGTAGAAAAATAAGATAAAAATAAAATATTCTTTTCTATGTGCATATTCACGTGCCTCACAAAATTTCCTTAAGGGTCTGCTTAGTTGTTCTGAAATTACATAACAGAAATGTAAATTTAGATATCACAAATTTTACTGAATTTGGATGTTTTAAAATTTAGTCAAAAGAATTTTAATTTCAATCAAAATAAGCTTATGTATAAATTTTACAAGTAACATTTTGTTATGAAAATAAATGAAATTGGAAAAATTTTAAGATGTACATGTTCATGGGAAGGGAAATTTTATTTTCATCTTAATCTAAAGAAAATTTTAAATTTTCATGTCATTTCATCTTATTGTATTTGCATTATATATATATATTTTTATTTACACAATTTTCATGTTAACCAAACAACCCTCAATTTCTTTTTTCATAAAAAATACAGCTTTGTAAAATTTTTACATAAATTTATTTTAGCTGAAATTAAAATTTCTTTTGAATAAATTTCAAAATATCCAAACACCGTATAATTTGTGACCTCCAAAGTTTATATTCATTTTGTACAATTTTAGGATAACGAAACAAACTCTAAAGAAGGTGGATTGTGACATCTCAAATTTAGCTTCACATCAAAATGTTACTAGGTTAAAATTCCACTAATTAATGGAGATGATTTATAAATCTTAAGTTTAGTCAACTATTTTTACTTATTAGGTGCATGGTTGCATAAATCGGAATCGGAATCGGAATCGGTTTTCCATGGAATCGGAATCGGAATCGGAATCGGTCTGAATCGGCCAAGAATCGGTTCAGTTGAATCGGTCCAAATTAATTTAATCGGTCATATATAATAATTTGACAATTTACAATATAAATATATTAAAATTGGGTATTGATGTTATTTTTATATTATTCTATGTATTATAGTTTATGATATTTTTTAAATATTTTTTAAGATTTTTTAAAATTATTTAGAATTAATTATTATTTTTGACTCGGGTTAGACTCGAGTCAACTTTTAATTACGAGAATGCCACCCTCCCCTCTCTACCCCCCGCCGCCGCCGGCAGCCCGGTCGGCGGCGAGCCTCGCGGCGGCGATGTCGGCAGCCCGGTCGGACGAACCGTCGGCCGGCGGAATCGCGGCGGAAGCGTCGGACGGCGGAAGGTGAGTTCGGAACGGGCGCAGCGTCGGACGGCGGTGGGGTGGTCGGAAGGTCGGGCGGAGCGTCGGGCGGCCGAATCGCGGCGGAATCGCGGCGGAATCGGGCGGAATCGCGGCGGAATCGGGCGGAAGCGCGGCGGAGGGCGGCGGAGCGAACGCGGCGGCGGAATCGGGGGAGAGGGTTGAGGTTTTTAAATCCAAATTACCATTTTGCCCATGCTTAAATAATTTAATAAAAATTATACCTAGGGTATTTTGGTAATTTCGTAAAAAAACCGATTCCGATTTAAATCGGCCGATTCCGATTCCGATTTAAATCGGTCGGAATCGGCCGAAACGGGCCGATTCACGACCCGATTCGGGGCCGACCGAGTCGGCCCCGAAATCGGATCGGCGCGACGCCGATCCGATTTAAATCGGCCGATTCCGCACGGAATCGGCCGATTTTTTCAACTATGATTAGGTGAAGATTCTATTTAATAATAAGAATAGTTTATAAATATTCATCTTGAGTAACTAATTTTAAAGAAACGATTTTTTTAAAATAACTTAATTTTATTAATTTACACTTGGCCGTTGGCAATTGTACATAACAACGTAAATCATCATGACATAATCATATATATTTTTAAAAGCCCAGAAAAGTGATGTCTAAATGACATGCAACCCGCCCATTTTGGGGCATATATTAAACATGTACCGTGACTAAAAGTCTACAACTTTCTCCTCCCTTTTTATTTTACTTTCTCTAAAATGTATGTAAACTGATTTATTTATCATAATTCTAATAATATTCTGATAGCTTTTAAGGTAAAAATCATTCTTATACCCCATATTTTAGCTAAGAAATGATCACTTATATCCTTACCTCTATTTTATATTAATAAGTGTGAAATGTTTATGATGTGGTCGTACTTGGTTACGCCGTCTCATTGTTTAAGAATGATAATATGGTAAATTCAGTTGAATCATCAATAAAAAAACCAGCAATTTTAATTATAAAGTAGCATTATAAATTATAAAAATCTTTTTTCATCCAGTATAAATTATAAATAAAATCACAAAATACCAACCTTCATTACTTACATTCTCCTTTAAAACATGTTATAAAATAAGAATAGAAATTAATTATGATGACATGACTGATTTTACTGGTCAACATCCTAAAAATCTCAATAAAGAGTTAGAGGTCTATAAGTAATGATATTGGTGATGCTCTTAGTTCTAATTACTCCATCGAGGAGTTGTAAGTCTTTTTCATTCTAATTTTTGATATCTACCGTGAATGACTTTTACTTGTGCTGCTTGAGCTTGGAGACGCATTTTCGATTAATTTTAGGCTTGGTCAACGTGTAATTTTTTTGAAAAGAATATTACTAATAAGTAAAAATAATTGGCATATTAATATTAATATTATTAGAATAACGAGGCTTGTTAGGGGAGAGGAAAAATCAAATCTCTATTTTTTTTGAATTTTTTAAAAATAAAAAACAAAAATTGACCATGCAGAAATACAGAACTAATGCAATTCAACAAATATGCGGGACCCGTGATCCAGGGATCACTCTGACTGGGCCCGCGCTGTTGGAGAATGGGACCCGGTTTTTTAGCGAAGCAGTGATATGCTTGGTCATTGTCGCTTCTTCTCAATTTGTTTTTTCTTAATTCAATAATACGTTTTTTCTGAACAAAATAACGAAGCAATTCACAAATATTAGGTTTTTTTATCAGCAAGGTACGAGGATAATATTTTCAAATCAATTTCATCCGTTTAATTGCTTCAACTCCCAAGTTAATTTTCAATTTTTACTTTTTTCATGCAATTTTGATTGAATTTCGCAAAACAGTTTACTTATTTAAATCATTTTTTCGACAACATTTTCGACCAGTATCTTTGTTTAATTCTGAAGAAAATGACGGAGCATACTCTGTAGATGTTAATTCCTCGTCAATTTTCGTTTGGTGAAAAAAATACCTTTTCATTTCCGCATAATTTTTGTGCTGTTTATGCTCGTTTATAATAATTGATGGACAATAAAAAAAAATCTACATCATGCAAAATTTTGAGGACTTAACGGTTCAGAACTACAAAAATGCTCATGGGCAGGCTTTCATTTGTTCTTCATGGCAATATTTCATGTGAGGATGCTGTAGAAATTCAACAAGAACATACTTTTATCCAATGCATTTTAGGATTTACCTTGTCAGGAACAATGTTTGGCTAGGATGATTGCATGATGGGAAACAATTTGGAATGCTGACTGTGGGTTTTTTTCATATTCTATATGATTGTGATTCCTGGCTTTTGTGTCTGCCCTTGTCTGCTAATAGATTTAGTTGGGGTTGACTTCTTTGTAGTATAGTAATTCTATTATTTACCTTGAAGTTATTACTGCCTACTTTGATTCATTTCACCCTTGTGGTTTATTTCCTGCTGTTACTTTGACTCTGGTGTGAAGTTTAATGTACTTGTTGTGCCTTATGTGAATTACAGTTGCTGCAGTTTCGTTGGCTCATTTTTTTCTTCTTTGGGGCCAGTAAATAACCTTAATTACATGCCTGTCTATCTCTCATGTCAAAATAAGTGAGTTTCTTTGACTTTGATTTTTATAAAGGATTACTATCCACTGATCCAGATACTAAATTCATTGTTGATAAGTATGGAATTGAAGAGTCTTCTGTGGATTTCAGTTTTCAGTAGTTTTCTCACCTGAGGTTAAGTGCTCTCTTCTCTTTTGCAGTGATTTCTTCCCAGCTTTTAATTTTCTTCAATGTTTTTGGGCAATATGATGTTCTATCAGGTGATTTGGTGATTGCTTATGGAGCTTGTTTGTTAGGAGATGAATGGACTGAAGTTAGAGCCTGTACAATTTACTCTTTTAGTGGAGATCTTTTTAGCATGCGTTCTGTTTTTTAACGTGCTAATAAACACGGTCTGGTTTTCCAATATTTTACTGTCTGTTCAGCAACTTGACTGCAATGGGGCAACTGTTCTGCTGTTTGCAAGTTGATCAATCAAATCTAGCCATCAAAGAAAAGTTTGGGAAATTTGACGACGTGCTTGAACCAGGATGCCACTTTCTCCCATGGTGTTTGGGAAGTACAATTGCTGGCCATCTTTCATTGCGTGTTCAACAGCTAGATGTCCGATGTGAAACCAAAACTAAGGTGATACTCTTTCTTTGGGTTCTAAATTCTGTTTTTTGATTGTCTCATGAGTTTTGACGAAAATAATATTAGTGATTGGTTTAGTTCAAGTGGTCATTGTGTCCCTGACCTCTTTTTGGATAAGGTAGATGACAAATAAGAAGAAGAAGAAGAAGAAGGTTTAATATAAGCAGTTTTGCAGAGGAAATGACAGAATTCATGAGATAAACTGTTTCTTTCTTATTAATTAGTTGTTTTTTTTAGAAAATGTTCGAATTCAGGAGAGCAATTAAGGACATGATTCAATGTCAAATTGGCCCTAATGTTTAGTTATAAATATATCTATTACTGGCATCAGAAAGCATTTTTTTATTTTGCTTATCTTTTTTCTTTTTTATCCCCCAACTTCCAAATTGGGGTCAGGGATTTTCTCTTTTTTTTTCTTATAAATATGGATAATTTGAACCGTGATTTGTAAAGAGTCAATAATTGCTACTTGCTAACATTGTAATTGGTCTCAAGTAAATTGTTTTGGAGTTTAAAAGATTGGTGATCAGTTCTTTATTCTTCAGGCCGTTTCTGTTGTTTGTTTCTTCTTCTTGATTTATGTCTGTTAGCCTTTCTTCAGAGGATTCAGAAGTATCAGAAGCCAATTGCCTTTCATTTTTTGCCCTGGTTTTTCTTACAATACAAAATTTTCCCTTTTTTTCTAGGACAACGTATTTGTAACTGTCGTTGCATCAGTTCAGTACTGTGCCTTGCCAGAAAAGGCATTTGATGCTTTCTACAAACTTAGCAACGCAAAATTGCAGATTCAATCCTATGTTTTTGATGGTCAGTTACAATCTTGTGATAAATCTTTTATATTCTGTCTCTGAGCATGTGAATGCTTTTATTGTACTCATTTTTGAATTCTTCTCCGGGAGCATCCATCATTCTAATATTTTGTGTTTAACCTCCTGTGTTGACAATGGATTGAACATTTGAAACAATCTTGAATATGGAATGCTGTCGGAAGGATATAATGCATGGTTAATTCTCATCATAGTGATAAGGGCAAGTGTGCCAAAGCTGAATCTTGATGATACATTTGAGCAGAAAAATGAGATTGCAAAAGCAGTGGAAGATGAAATTGAAAAGGTATTAACCATGTCTTTAAATTGTGAATTAATTTGAAATTTGGATATCTCACTAACATCAATTTTTGCAACAGGCTATGTCTCATTATGGATACAAGATTATTCAAACACTCGTTGTGGACATTGAGCCAGATGACCGTGTAAAGCGAGCAATGAATGAAATTAATGCAGGTAAACTTAATTTCATCTCTTGCATGAAATTATCCATCTGTAACTCAAAATTTTGTTTGCTAATTTCCTTTATCAGTTTTCCTAGGTTTCATTGGCTTTGCTCAGAGCATTAACTTACAGATGTTTTTGTATCCCAAAATGCATAAACTCAGACAAAACAAAATTTAAAATCCTTGATAAAAAGGCTTCTTATGAAGTCTTGTTTATATAATTTACTGTGTATAAGAAAATAGTGTCCCAAGTCCTAATTGTTGTAGAAGGCCTTTTTGTGTTCATTGTGTTCAATATGCTTGATTAATGAATTGAACCATGGTTGCTCTTTGAGCCTTCCTTCCCTTCTGTCTGCCATCACTTTGATTCTTTTTCACGATAGTGTTTGGTGGAAGATCAAAAATATGAATGTGGTTTTCATCTTACATCCGGAAGGACATTTTATTACATTCAAGGAAGGTATAGCTTTACTGTGTTCTCACTGCAGCTTCTAGGGAAAGGATAGCAGCAAATGAGAAAGCTGAAGCCGATAAGATCCTCCAGATTAAGCGAGCGGGAGGCGATGCAGAGGCGAAATACCTGGCAGGGCTGGGCATAGCAAGGCAAAGACAAGCCATTGTGGATGGGCTAAGGGAAAGTGTTCTAGCCTTCTCTCAGAGTGTTCCTGGCACTTCATCTAAGGATGTGATAGACATGGTCCTGGTCACACAGTATTTTGATACTATGAAGGAGATTGGAGCAACATCTAAGTCATCTGCTCTGTATGTCCCTCATGGTCCGGACGCTGTGAAGGATATAGCCTCACAGATAAGGGATGGCCTCCTCCAAGGTACCACTAATCAGTAAACACAAAGAAACCAATTATGCACGTATTGACTGCACAGAATCTAGACTATGTTTGGTAGGAGGAAGGCACTTAGAATCTTGAGGCCAATGTTTTGAATGCTTTATGAAAATTCAGTAAGAATGGTTTCTTATGCTTTATAAAATACTTTCATATGTTATTGATTGCTTTATCCAACGTCAGTGGTGGAAATAGTTGCTTAAGCTTTTATGATTTCTTACATGATTTAATGTTTTCTTTTTGGCTACTTATTTTTTCTTTCTATCTGGAAGGAAACATTGTTGACTACTCTCGGGGTGTCCAAAAACCTAGGACGTCCCCTTCCACATCTAAATCCGTGCCATATATAACAAATATGGATGGACACTTGGGCACATCCGCAACTGTCCGCAAACGCATCCGCAACGTATAAAACTCAAAATTAAAATAGTTTCTCTTTGTCTAATAATATTTTCTAAGCTATTAATAATGCTCATTTGTTTTACATAAATTAAAGGATTGTCATTTTAAATTATATGATTGCCTAAATTGTAAATACACATAACTTTTATTATGAATATTAGGTGTGTAGTAAAAAATGGATGATATTTTCAACTCAAGATTTATGTTATATTTTTAAATGTAAAATTTTTATTTAAATAAAAATGTATTGGTAATTTATTACTTGTGTTAGAAATTTAAAGTGTAGTGAAAGAGAAGGTAGCTCGGCTCGGCTTTGAGCTCGAATTTGAATTTGGGTTGGGCTTTCAAATTGAGATCTAACAGTGTTGGGCTTGGGCTCTCATTGGAGATCCCTTAAAATTTTTTTTTTTAAATTATGATATGTAGCTCAGTGGGCTACTGGGTTAAGTGAGCTAAGCTCATTTGGTCTGTGATTCCCAGCAACCAAGAGCCATTGGGAGAGCCCAAGACCTCAAGAGGGCTCCAACGGCTCTTGGGGAGAGAGAGCTCTTTCTATTTTTTTAATTAATATAAAAAACTTACCCACCACACTTTATAAATAGAGGCCACTCTTAAATAATCATTTACATTATTTTCAAACTCTTATACTCTCCAAACTTTTAATTCTTTCAAACTCTCTACTTCTCATTCTCTAGAATTTTTTTTTTAATTTTTTCTTTAACTTTGATAATTTCTCAAAGTCTCAAACTTGAAATGACATCATCTTCCCGCAAGGCTCGTCATCATTTTTTTCAATGATCCTTAAGATGATGATCTCCAAGATGATGAGACCCAACCTGACGAAGGTGGTAGTACCAATGTCGGAGCCCCCTCGACCACTACAACCAAGGCTAAATCAAAGCGAAAACAATCTAGGAAACATTTTGAACGAGTTGTCAAAGAGGTAGCAAACAAATGTAAAAGTGCAATGTAAGTATTGTTCTTCATCTTTAGCTATTGTTAAAGGTAGTACATCTTCTCTTACTTGACATGCTAAAAAAGTGATCCAAAAAGGGTCAAATAATCTTAAACAAACTAAATTATCTACGACCATGAGCAATATTGGTTTTGAGAATTCTTCTCATTCTCCATTAGATCCCAGAGTAATGAGATCTAAATTAATAAAAATGATTGTTTGTATGAAATTACCGTTTTTTTCCTTGAAAATCCATAGTTTACTGAGTTGAATTAATATCTTAATCCGGGAGCCTTGAATACCGATCAAGGTGTTGTTATAAAAGATTATGATTCTTTTTGAGCTACGATTTCAAACCTATTTCATAATTGCAAAGGTTTTTTTTCATTTACGACGGACATGTGGACGAGTAAGCAACATCTTGGATATATTGGTATATGTGCACATTTTATGGGTGATAAATGGATTTTGCAAAAGTGATTTGTTTTTAAATTGTTAGAACATCCACATTCCGGTGTTAACATAGCTATTGTATTTTAAGACGCTTTGCGAGGTTTAAATATTTATGATCAAATTTTTAGTATAATATTAGATAATGCTTCAAATAATGATAAAATAGTTGAAACTATTAGTAGATGTGCTAGGTTGTCATTTCCTTCCATTTTTCATTTTAGATATAGTACACATTATTAATTTAATTGTTTAAGAAGGACTTATATTGGTTAGGGGTGCTAATTGAGCGAGCGAGCCGAGCTCGACATGTGTTCGAGCTCGGCTCGAATAGTTCGAAACTCGTTCGAACTCGACTCGAGATCGAACGAGTTTTGGACATACATGCTCGAGTTCGACTCGAATATCTTTTATGTGTTCGAGCTCGACTCGAGCTCGAATATACTTAAACTGTTTAATTTTTATGAGCTCGTTCGCCAGCTCGTTCGTGAGCTCGAAACCAACTCGATTAAAAGTCAAAAGTACTTCACTTTAAAAAAAAATGAGGCTAATGTGGTTTGAACCCACAACCTTGAAGTCATCAAGGTGAATACTTACCATCTCAACTATCTTACATCTTTGTTATTATATTGCATATATATATATATAATATAATATAATATAATATAATATAATATAATATAATAATATAATATAATATAAAGACTATATTATTATATTATTTTATCGAGTCGAGTTCGAATCGAGCTACGAGTCGAGTTCGAGTCGATTTCGAGTTATAACCGAGTCGAGTCGAGTCGAACACGACCTTGCTCAAGCTCGGCTCGTAAGATTCGAGTTCGAGTCGAGTTCGAGTCGAGCATTTAAATGTCGAGTTTCGAGTCGAGTCAAGCCGAGCCGAACGCTAAATGCTCACGAGCTGGCTCGCTCAATTAGCAACCCTAATATTGGTGGACCTAGGGATGTTTTGCTTCATATTAGTGCTAGTAGCCCTAAGATTTAAAGCGATAAAAAACTTTGTAAAAACTAAGGATTAAGGCCGAAAAAATTTGATATTGATACAAAACTTAGGTGAAATAGTACGTACCTAATAGTAAAATCAATTGATGGTTATGAAGAGACATTAATATCTTGGGTTGATCTTCATTATACGAACTCAAATATTACTTTAAATTGATTTGATTTCATATAGCTAAACTTGTGATGGGTTTATTAGAAGTTTTTTACGAAGCAACTAAAGAACTTTCCGGGACTTATTATTATCCTTCTCATATATTCGTTCATAATATATTTAAAATAAGTTCACAATTTGCCAATATAGAAATTATGAATTGTTAGATATATTTATTATACCAATGGAGAAAAAAGAAAACAATATTGGAAATCACTACCTTTGTTTGCTTTATTGGCATTAACAATAGATCTTATATTGAAATTCAAAGGTGTATTATTTAATATGAAATATTTTTATATGAACATGTGTATTGATGAAAATAATGATGATGTAATTACAAAGAAAAATGTAAGAGATGACTTAGAAAAAAATGTATAGGGCCTATGACCATACGGTTATTGTAAAAATTTAGGTAGTTCATTTTCTTTGGGTGCATCAAGTTTGAGTGCCAAACTTCTCTTTTCAATGTGGAATTAAGAAGAAGAGATCATGACGAGTAGTACAAATGACTTGGAATGTTACACTTATGATTGAAAAGATAATAGCTACACTATTTATGTGTTGAACCCACTAATAGGGGTGCTAATCGAGCGAGCGAGCCGATCTCAACTTGTGTTCGAACTCGGCTCGAATAGTTTGAAATTCGTTTGAACTCGATTCGAGATTGAACGAGTTTTGGACATACATGCTCGACTTCGACTCGAATATCTTTTATGTGTTCGATCTCGACTCGAGCTCGAATACACTTAAACTGCTTAATTTTCCTGAGCTCAAACCTAGCTCGTTCGTGAGCTCGAACCCGACTCGATTAAAAGTCAAAAGTACCTCACTTAAAAAAATGCAATCAATGTGGATTGAGCCCACAACCTTGAGGTCATCAACTTTGAATACTTGCCATCTCAACTATCTCACTTCTTTGTTATTATATTGTGTAAATAAATAAATAAATAAATAAATAATATAATATAATATAAAAACTATATTATTATATTATTTTATCGAGTCGAGTTCGAGTCGAGCTACTAGTTGAATTTGAGTGATAACCGAGTCGAGTCGAGTCGAACACGACCTTGTTCAAGCTTGACTTGTAAGATTCGAGTTCGAGCTCAAGCATTTAAATGTCGAGTTTTGAGTCGAGTCAAGCCAAGCCGAATACTAAATGCTCATGAGCTAGCTCGCTCAATTAACAACCCTACCCACCAATAGCCTACTGCCTCATTAACTATTTCATAAAATTCTCTACAATTGCATCCTATTTCCGCTATTTTTATTTTTATTTTATTTTGAAGTTCTTCTACTTCATCATATTTTTATTTATATACATTGCAGACTGATCATGAAATATACTTGTAGAAATATTTGTTTATACTAGAAACTGATCACCTATATGCTTTAGGGTTGTATGCGTGTCTTCTTTATATTTGTAAAAATTGGAATCGGACGTTAAATCAAATTGAAAGGGAGTCATTGAATCATACTGATTCATTAAATATTGGACAAAAATTTATTTACTTGAATCAGTTAAAATTAGTAAGTTATTAGTTATAAAATATATAATTTTAATGTTATAATGTGTATTATATTTTATAGTTTTTTTTATTTTTTTGAATTATTTAGAATTAGTTACGTCTTATCTAAGTGGAGTGCAGGATAAATTTGATTAAGATTACAATATCAATAATTGGAAGCAATGAGTTTTTTGAGTTAAATAATAATTTTAATTTCTCGAATTTTATAACCCACCTTGTAGCAGGGCGTGTGCGCGCTCTCGTTGGACGTACATATGGACGCACACCGTGTTGATTGTTTATAATCCCCACAAGGCACCCCATCCCCCACCTTATGCCATGTGCTACCTATATTAAGAATACTTAAATACACACAATTCTCTAGTTATATTTAAATAATATAATTTATTTAATTATAAAAATATTCTACTTACTAAGGTTAATGACCATATCTGTCAAAATTCAACTGTGATTTCCAAATAAAAATTGCCCATTTTGAGAAGAGAACAACTGTCGCCCCATAGGAATAATAGCCGTCAAATATTTGTCAGAAATAGAAAAAAATTCTAACTGAATTCTCATCTTTATACATTTATCGGTGTTGCTAACATATTAAAATGGACGTCATGTTGGGTTTAAGGCTGTAAGTATAAGTACCCATCATTAACAACGATGATTTAACCATGTGTCACATATTGTAGCCATATGTGAGGGCGTCGGATTAAGGACATGGCTAAAAAATATTTCACAAATAAATTGAGTATGTTAAAAAAATGGAGATTGAGCCAAATAAAATTTAAAATTTAAGTATTAAGAAGAGTTTTTGACAAAAAAATGATAATATTTATTTATTTTATTAGGTGATTTGAAAATCAGGCCTAATTACAAAACATAAGAAAATACAAGTCGCTTAAAATGCTATCACTAAAATAAAAGTTGGATTTAATCTACATGCGTATATTTTTAAAAATACCATTTAAGGTCATTATTTCTTAAATATATCGAAAAAGAAAATAAAAATCCATAGTCTCGATGTAGTATGATTGTTCAACTTAGCCACCCTCGGCCTTGAGGCATCACGACCAACGGTGGCCATATCTAGCTACTCTTGCTTATCCTCCGAAAGCTAGAGGGCCTGCCACCGCCAAGTGTTAGGCAACGTGGCCATGGACGACACTTACTTTTTTAATTTAGATTAAGTCCACTTAATTTTTTTCAACCAAAAACTAAATAAAATGGTTTTCTCGTTATTATTGAAATTTTTTTACGTTCTTGATAATCAGGACTGATTTTTCAACTGATATGCAAAAATTATTCTTTTTTTTATAATAAAACTCTGATTAAAATACAAACATGTTCCGATTAGGCAAAAAAAAAAAAAGCTTTAGAAAAAAATATATTAGAGAAAAAAGAGGGGTGGACCCAATAAAACGCCGTTAACGAAGCACTCTCCGTTGGCGCCGGTGCCGCAAAAAAGCGCGAACTGCGCAAACTCCGCGCTTCTTCCCTTCCTTGTGTTCTCCCCCGCCACCATTTTCCCCATTTTCGCTCCTCCGATCCCCTCCCAACTCCGAAATTCTCCGATTCGTTCTTTCGATCCCCATAATCAGCTCACAATCTGTTATGAATATTGTTAGTATTGTTAGTAGAATGGTAGTATTGTTAGTAGGGTTGTTAGTAGGGGTAATTGAGTAGGGGTGTTTGGGTAATTTCACTAGGAAAGATGCCTACAAAAGGGGGCTGTAACAGAATTGTGTAACAACTTTGTTTTGAAAATCAAATTCACCCTTTTGGAGATTGCTCCACCCCTTTCAACATTTCTTGGAACCCAAGGAACCAGGACGCCCTGGTTCTTCCCCCTTGGTTGCTGAAATTGCAGCCCTTCTTCCACCATTGTTGCTGTTGATTTTCATCCCCCTTCATCCAGGAAGTTCGTCCTCAAGATGGCACCAGCAAAGCAGAGTTCCAAGCCTTCCAAGGGCAAGGAATTGGTTGTGGAGCTTGGAGGAGAAACCCCTTCCAGATTGGTATCAGAGCAGGTCGAGGGAGGTACGTCTTCTTCACCCCATCTTGATGAATTATCCCAGATTAGGAGGGTTCAAGATCAATTGATTGCTGCCATTACCAATATGTCATCAAAGTTTGATTTATTACTGCAATCAAGAAGTGATGGTTTGGGAAATAGAGAAGGTATTGGGACAATTCAGGGGAGGGTTCCTGCAATGGGGATGGAGAGGGATGATCCATTGCTGGAATCCCATGTTGGACGTCCCCAAGAGGTGCTGGAATCCCATGTTGGACGTCCCCAAGAGGTGTTGTTGACATCAGTAGAGAGGGGGCGACACCATGAGGGGCTGTTGCAGGGTATGGCTGATCGTCATCCAGGAGCACATCCAATTTCAGCAGGGATGGGGCGACTTTGTGAGGATGGGTTGCATGGTAGGCGACCTTGTGAGGATGGATTGCAGGGTAGGCGATCTTGTGATGATGTATTGCAGGGTTTGCACCACCAAGAACAGCTGGAAGAGACGCTGCTGCAAGGAGGAAGAAAGCAATTCGGTATGGGCAGGAGAGGAAGAGCACCTGCTCGACAAAATTTCCAGGAAGGCGCTGCCCAAAATTGCAGGGATATTGCTGCCTATGATGACCCAAATGAAGATTTCTTGAAAGGCTCCAAGATCAGCTTTCCAAAGTTTGATGGAACCAAGGACCCAATTTCATGGTTTAGCAGGGCAGAAAAATTTTCAAGCTGCATCACGTCCAAGAGAGATTGCAAGTAGAGTTGGCAAGTTTTCATTTGGAGGATGATGCACAAATTTGGTTTGATATGCTGCAAGAACATCATGGGATTCCTAGTTGGCCTGAATTGAAGGAAGCCATGAATCTTCAGTTCGGTCCCTCGGAGTATGAGGATTTTTATGGCGACCTTACTCGGTTAAAACAGGACACATCAGTTCAAGAGTATACCGTTCAATTTAACCGGTTGGCCACTAGAGCTGGAAGCATGACTGAAAAGCAAAGAATCAGCAGCTATACTTGTGGTCTCAAGCCTCAATTGAGAATGGAGGTGAAAGCTAGGAAGCCGGACACCTTACTGGACGCTCAAGGGCTGGCTAGACATTTGGAGAACCATGTGAATCAGAAATCAGCAACAATTGGGAGAGCAATGAACAGGGGATATCAACATGCAGCTGGACCGTCTAACAAGGGAGGTAGTTTTGGGTCGGTCAAGGCTGATGTTGGGGTAGCAGCAGAGCAGCAATTCAAGGAGATTCCTCATGGACGGAAATTCAGCATCAAGCAATTGCAAGAGAGAAAGGAGGCTGGATTGTGTTTCAGGTGTGACGAGAAATTTGTACCTGGACACAAGTGTAAAAGGTTATTCATCATTGAAGTGGAGAGGGAGGAGGAACTGTCGGAGGAGGACGATAGTGACCCGGAAGATGACTCCCTTACTCCAGCCATCTCCTTGAATGCTTTGACGGGAATCATTACTTCAAACACCATGAGGGTTCTCGGAAGAGTGGGTGGACACCAAGTGACAATTCTGATTGATTCGGGTAGCTCCCACAATTTTGTGAATGCAAAGCTGGTTCAGAAATTGAAGTTGCCGAAGGAAACCAGCAATGGACCCAAAGTTCAGATTGCCAATGGCGACCGAATGAGTTGTGGGGGAAGGTGTTCAGCTATCAAGATTGAATTTCCAGGATATGCTACTACTTCGGAATTTTTCATACTTCAGTTGGAAGAGATTGACATCGTTTTGGGTATTCAATGGTTGAAGACGTTGGGGCCAATCCTATGGGACTTTGAATCCCTCACGATGTCCTTCAAAGATAAAGAGAAAACAGTGGAATTAAGAGGGCAGATCACTCCTCCGGATCAGTTGTGTGATAAGAAGCGTATTTCACAATCTTTCAAACAAAGGAAACAGGGGTTATTGATGAACTTGCAAGTGGTAAACAGCAGGGTTTTGGGTCAACCGGAAACTACCTTAACAGCTCAACAACAAGATGGATTGGATCAGCTACTGCTAAGGTTTGACAAGGTGTTTTCTGTACCCAAGGGGCTGCCGCCTACACGCCCTCATGACCATCATGTGAACCTCAAGGAGGGAACGCTGCCGGTAGCCGTGAGACCGTATCGGTATCCTTACTTTCAGAAAAATGAAATTGAGAGACAAGTGAAGCAATTACTGGAGGATGGAATAATTCAGCCTACATCAAGTCCCTATTCAGCTCCGGTGTTGCTAGTCAAGAAGAAAGATGGAAGTTGGAGGATGTGTGTCGATTATAGGGCTCTCAACAAGGCAACGATAAAGGATAAGTTTCCCATTCCCAACATTGATGAACTCTTGGATGAATTACATGGTACTACCTATTTTTCTAAGCTGGATTTGAGGTCAGGTTATCACCAAATAAGAATGTATGGAGATGATGTCCACAAAACAGCTTTCCGGACACACCATGGGCATTATGAGTTCAAGGTTATGCCGTTCGGATTATCCAATGCTCCTTCCACCTTCCAAGCTTTGATGAATGAGGTATTTGCTCCATATCTCAGAAAATTTATTTTAGTTTTCTTTGATGATATTCTTATCTACAGCAAGTGTTGGGATGAACATCTATACCATCTTGAATTGACGCTAGCTGAGTTGCTTAGACATGAGTTGTATGCTAAGAAAGAAAAATGCTCTTTTGGGTTGCGTCAAATTCAGTATTTGGGACATGTTATCTCATCCGAAGGTGTTGGCGTGGACAAGGAAAAAATAGAGGCTATTGTGAATTGGCCGACGCCGAGATCAGTTAAGAGTATAAGAGCTTTTTGGGATTAGCTGGGTATTATAGAAAATTTATCAAGGGCTTTGGTACTCTAGCAGCTCCATTGTCGGATTTACTGAAAAAGGATGCTTATCATTGGGACCTTCTCGCGGAGCAAGCCTTCCATGACCTGAAACAAGCTCTCACAAAGGCTCCGGTGTTGGTGTTACCAAACTTCAATATACCCTTTGTGATCGAGTGTGACGCGAGTGGGATGGGAATAGGGGCTGTTTTGATGCAACAAAACCAGCCCATTGCATTTTTCAGTAAGAAATTGAATGGGAGAAATTTATTGCTGTCAGCTTATGAAAGGGAGATGATGGCTTTAGTGTTGGCTGTCCAAAAGTGGCGTCACTACTTGTTGGGTCGATCATTTGTGGTCCGAACAGATCATTCCAGCCTCAAGTTTTTATGGGATCAGCAGATTCATACCATGGCACAACAGAAATGGTTGGTGAAGCTGTTAGGATACGACTTCGTCATCGAATACAAACCCGGGAAGGAAAATAGAGTTGCTGATGCCTTGTCGAGACAGCATGAAGGCAATTTGCTGGAAACCGTTGGAAAGGTGACCAAGCAAACAGGGACGCTCTCTTGTACAGCACTCTCAGTGGCTTTGCCAAGTTGGTTGGAGGTGATCAAACAAGCCTATACTACCAATGAGCATTTATTGAAGCTGAAACAGCAATGTGCTGACAACAAGCTGTCCTCAAGGTGGGAAGTGAGGGACGACATCCTATTTTACAAACATCGGATTTACTTGACTTCTCAAATGGATATTATACCCATCATTCTGAAAGAGTTCCATGATGGTACTCATGAGGGGATTCAAAAGACCTTGAAGCGACTTAGAGCGGTTTTCTTTTGGTCTCGGATGCACAAGGACGTGGTGAGCTATTTGCAGAATTGTGACATTTGTCAAAAGTTCAAGAGTTCCACGTTAGCACCAGCCGGATTATTACAACCACTTCCTATACCCCAACAAATATGGACTTCCATTAGCATGGACTTCATTAGTGGATTGCCAAAGAGTCATGCAAAAGATGGCATTTTTGTGGTGGTTGACAGGCTTTCCAAGTACAGCCATTTCCTTCCTATTGCTCATCCTTTTTCGGCTCAATCTATTGCCAAGTTGTTCTTTGATGAAATTTTCAAATTGCATGGGATGCCGGCTTCGATTGTATGTGACAGGGATCCAACCTTCACTAGTTCTTTTTGGAAGGAACTTTTCAGCTTACAAGGGGTTGCCTTCAACTACAGCTCCGCCTATCACCCTCAAACCGATGGCCAAACCGAAGCAATAAACAAGGTGTTGGAGCAATATCTGAGATGTTTTACAGCAGATAGACCTCATACTTGGGTTAAATGGCTGCCATGGACTGAGTTTTGTTACAATACCAGCTTCCAATCTGCAATCCGAATGAGTCCTTTCGAAGCCGTGTACAATATGCAGCCACCCACCCTATTGTCATACATTCCGGGAACAGCTAGAACAGCAGAGGTGGATGAGGTGCTGAGGACCAGAGATCAGTTGTTGAGGGAATTGAAGGACAACTTGGCGGCAGCACAGCTGAGGATGAAGCATTACCATGATCTCCGGCGACGTGATGCTGAGTTCCAAGTGGGGCAGCAGGTCTATTTGAAACTCCAGCCATACCGACAAAATTCCTTGAGAACCAAGCGATCAAACAAACTAGCTGCCCGCTTTTACGGTCCTTTCCCAATCACCAAGCGCATTGGTCAGGTTGCCTACGAGTTGCAGCTACCAGCAGACTCTCAAATACACAACGTCTTCCATATCTCTCAATTGAAAGCTTCGGTAGTTGCGGGTGCTTATATCCATACATCTCTCCCAGCTGCAACGCAAATGGAAAGTTGATGTTTGTAATTCATTGTATCTTGCAACCTTGAGGGCAAGGTTGTGTTTCATGGGGAGGGAATTGTTATGAATATTGTTAGTATTGTTAGTAGAATGGTAGTATTGTTAGTAGGGTTGTTAGTAGGGGTAATTGAGTAGGGGTGTTTGGGTAATTTCACTAGGAAAGATGCCTACAAAAGGGGCTGTAACAGAATTGTGTAACAACTTTGTTTTGAAAATTAAATTCACCCTGTTGGACTCTTCTCTCTTAGTTGTTGAAATTGCAGCCTTTCTTCCACTATTGTTGTGGAGCTTGGAGGAGAAACCCCTTCCACAA
>JAURVB010002051.1:0-19503 GCA_033002965.1 Piper betle
AAATGTCGGCGACGGTGAGGGGGTGGTCGTCGGGGTCACAGCGGCGGCGGTGCGGCCCGGACGGCGGCGGAATCCAGCTCGAAGTGGCGACGGTCGAGGTGCTTCGTGGCATCGTGGTGGCACGCCGACAGGCGATCGGTGGCCGGGGTCGGTCGGGGCGGCACGGCGACGGCGAGGGGATGACGGGCGGTTGGTTCCGGCGGCCGGGCGGCAGTCGACGGCAGCAGCACGGTGTCGGTGGCGGCGGGGGTTTGGGGTGAGGAAGGGTCGGGAGGGAGAAGAAGTGTTCTCAATGGCAAACTCGTAATTTAGTATTGACGCGATTCCGACTCGAGTCAAAATAATAACTAGTTTGTAATAAATTCTAAAAAAATTCTAGAAAAAATATGGAAAAATTACATAAAATAAAACAAACACAACAACATCCAAATGACATGCTCTATAACTAATAACCCACCCGAATATAATCCAACGCATCCTAACGCGTTATTCGACCTAAAACTATATCTACGATCAAACATATAAAAGAAAAAAATACTGCATACTTTCATATATTCAGATAACTCATATCTCACCATCTTCTCGACGTTATCATCATATATTCAGGAATACCTGACTCCCATCGCTCATAACTCACGGCTGGTCTCGACTCAGCACGCGGTTCATGAAACTGACTCGACTCGAACCAACGGTCGAACCGACTGGTTCGATAACGTAAAACCCTGACTCGAGTCACGGGTTTTACAGGGGGGTGGGCTAAGGGGGCGGCGTGAGGGTGGGGGAGGAGAGGTGGCTTGTGGCAGAATGGGGACGAGGTGGCCGGTGGGGGACGAGGCCGGCACGGATTAAACAGAGGGGGGGGAATTGTGTGTGGGGGAGAGGGGGGAGGTGTGGGTGGCTTTAATGTCCAGCCGTTGGATTGTCATCCAACGGCTGGGACACAATTGAGGGACATCCAAGGTGTATCATAGCATTTATATTGTTGTTTTAAATTTATTTAATTAAGGGTATTTAAAATTTTAATTATAATAATTAAATTAATCTCCTTGGACGGAGGCCCACAACAGAAGCGTTCATGTTCCCGCTCGACAAGGGCTGAAGAAGGAAAGATTGGCGGGATCCTCCCAAATCCAACCCCCCAGAAGCCAAGAAAGGTGGGAGGGAAGGGGCGACTAGGAAGGGAAGGGAAGGGAGGGAGCTACCATTAATATCTATCTATCCTCTTAACACTAACCCCTTTCCTTCTTCCTCCGTCCCCGTTCTCCTCCAACTTTTTTTCTCTCCCCTTTTTTGAGTTTTGAATTTTGGCGATGCTCGTCCAGACCACTCCTCTTCCCTTGTGACGACCATGCCGCTTCCTCTCCCCGGAGCTGTCCGCAGCTCTCCGATTGTCCTCGACGACGAGCAGGTGGGGGAGCATCAGCAGGAGGTGGTTGTTGGGTCGCCCGTGGCGGTGGCCGCCCGGAGATCTAGCGCCAGGTTGCTCTCCAAAGTCCGGCTCAACTATTGCTTGACCAAACACCGATCACCGGCGTCTCCGGCGGCGGAGTCTGGTAAAAACGGCAAGAAGAACGCGGGTGGCCGTCGAGAGGATGGCCAACATCGCCCGGCGGCAGCTGTGAAAAATGGGAAGAAGAACAAGGGTGGTGATAGCGAGGACGGTCGTCATCGCCTGGCTAAGAAGGCAGCCGCAGCTCCGTCTCCGGCGAGGGAGGCCTCGAATGGGGATACGCGTGAGGAAAGTGAGGGGGAGGTGAACGCCTTTAGTATCCGGGATGTGGCCGTGATTAGCAAGTTGAAAGAGGACATGAGTGCCTATGCAAGAGTGAAGGAAACGCTTAGGATCTTCAATACCCTTTACCTTCATTTTGTTCAGGTAATCAATTACCTCTGTCAATGCCTGTTGTCTCTGTCTGTTGTTGATACGCTACATTTGTTGTTGTTGGCATCATTTTTCTTACGTAGATTTTGTTCTCTTATTCTTTTGACATGCTAGAAAGAGGAGCAAAGGTGCAAAAATAATGGCATTAATGGGAAGCCCCAGGTTCGATGAGTACCTTTTTTAATATATTTTTCTATTATTTGTGATGGATGAATTGCACAGTACAGATGCCAAACTGGTATTTAATTTATTGTCCCTGTCCTTTACAATTTCAGTTTTCGTTACAAGTGAATACTCTCTCAGATCATGTTAAAAAGATTGTTGCTGAAGAAATGACTTGTAATGACTGTCTTCTATTGTTGTTTTAATTTTTTTTTGAGCTATAAACTATCACCCTGATTTTCCTGGTTGACAAAAGTGGTGACATGGCTAGAAAGGATGGAAAATTTTATGGAAGTAAAGTAGCAATCCACATTTCTCATTTATGGATGCGTTTAAGTTTTTTGAAATTTGTTCTTTTTGATTGACGTGCATTCTCACATGGATCTTAGACCATGTCTTTGACCCCTATTATTTGGGATTAGGTGGAAAAAGAAGCTTTCTAGTTGTCATCTATTCTTTCAAGTAAACCACACTACATTGACAGAATTTATAAGCCTATGACTGCAGAAAAAACAGTAGATGGCAAGCTCAATAAACAATCTTCAAGAAGACCAGATCTGAAAGCTGCAACAGAGGTAACCCAAAAATAGTTAACTATACGCATGGCATTTAATCACGAATTCACCTTGTTTCATTAATTATCATTGCAGATGCAAGAGCGAAAGCTAGTTCTGTATCCAAAGACAATTGGTAACCTGGAAGGTATTTCATTATATTTCTTCTTGCTCTCATTGTAAAGGAAATGCACCAGAGCCAACCAAATATTACCAACCTATTGTTTTGAATGCTTTCAGTAAGCATAATGATTAGTATGTTCGTTTTGTTATTGGAAAATATCATTGTCTAAATTTTAACTATTAAAAATAAAGTTAAATTTGAATCCGTCATTTGATCAATTTTAATTCATATATTCATCCAAAAGGAGAGGGTGTGATTTATAAGTCAAGAACAATTCTTATAAATGAGTATGCAAAAGTTGTATATCATCATAGATTTTTTACGGCAAAACCCAGATGGTACATGTCCTTCTGCAGCGTAATTCCTGTAACAATTTTTTATTTTTTTAAACTGTTGTTTTCACTAAAATCAATAACTATGTATATCATTTTACGAAAGCAAGTTTCAATTTAATTTTCTGGCTTCAAAGGTTTGCATCATTTGTTGATTGTACTTATGAAATTCAACTATTGCAAGTAGGAGGTGCAACCTGCCTCTTATTTTGGCAAGCTATGACTCAAGTTTATAATATTTTGGCCTGTGTGAAGATTTTTCCCCTGCCACTTTGGTTTGCATTTTGTGGCATATAGAAAGTAGGGTTTTCTTGGACCGAATTTGTGGGGTTTTGTTGTTGAAAATTTGTCGAATTTGTAATATTCGTATGAGTTAACTTATAGGATCACTTGTTGATCAGTATTCAGTTTTTACCTTTTATTGTGCATTTGAGTAGTGTTAGCTTATATTTTAATACATAGAGGAATGATCTAGTTTATTTGGTGCTGTTGAAATACAACTGAAACAGAGCTGGTAATCATTAAATTACCACGCATCTTTATTTATGGATAGCTGTGCAAGAGTTACAAAATTCAAAACACAATTAACTCCAAGATAAACTCCAATAGTCTAACAATTCTCCTCAGATTTTCAAACCATAACCATCTTCGTTGAACTTGGTCAATGCATTCATAATTTCGAAGGCAAAATTACTCTCAACAGGTGTTGTTGTCTAACTGAGTTCATTTCTATATTTCAGGAATTGATGTTGGATATCAGTTTTATTCTCGGGCTGAAATGGTGGTTTTAGGCTTTCATGGCCATTGGCTTAATGGGATTGATTATATCGGAAAAACAGAGCAATCTAATTTGGTATATATCTTTATTCATGCTGATTTATTGATTGAAGATTTTAATTGCTATGATACATGTTCTTGCTTTATGCCTGCATAAAACTGCATATTGATTTGTTGCTCAAAAAATCTTTGTTGGGGACTTTACTCTTGTTAGACTAATGGTGTCTAATGTTTTGGAGGTTTTATATTTTATATAATTACAGATTCGTCAAATATCTATGAGTTGTCTTTTAAATCTCTCTCTGATCTTCCCAGAATTCAAAATCGAAGAAAATCTTGATTTATATAAAAAGGAGATTATGAGGATGGCATTGGTCATATGATGATGCGGCATTGTGCTTATTAATAGAAAGATTGTTTTTGGCTCCAATTTTAATTGCACATTTTGAAGGGATATTGTAATCCTATGATTTGTATTTAATTCTAGTTATTATTATCAACTTCATTGGTGGCTCTCAATTATACTTTCAAGTTGCTTTATTTTTTTATTTTTTATCTTTATTACTCATTTTGTTGTTTCTGATTTAATTTTTAGTTGATTTTTTAGTAAAACTCATTGTTATTTTGTCTATGCACATCTCAGGTATAAAATCATGAAGTTTTATATTTATGTTATTTCAGGACTGCAAAAGCATTGATCTTCCTATTGCTATCTCGATTGTCATGTCGGGCCAGTATGAAGATGATGTAGATAATTTGGAAGATGTGGTTTACACTGGCCAGGGGGAATAATCTGTTAGGCAACAAGCAACAAATTCGAGATCAGGTGCTGGAGCGTGGTAACTTGGCATTGAAGGTTCTTTTTCTTATTCAATTTATTGTTTAAATTTCTTGAGTGTTTTTTATTTTTGTTTGTCTATGTACCGATGGCTTGATTTTCCTTCTTTGATTCTTGTAATACTTTTGTGAAGATGAGAACTGTTTCACTATTGCCACCATTTTATGGAAGATGACCAGATTAATGTTTCTAGGTGTCACAGGGGTCAGTTTAGGGGATAAATTTTTCGCCCAAACTGCCACTGTGCGGCGTGTTTCCCTCCCTGGAAACACCAGCCAACACCACCTCCGCACCCCCAACGTGCTGTGGTGCACAGCGGCCTCGGACCGCACGCCTGCAAGTATCGCACGCACCCAGTCCCGGTACCGCGCCCAGCTACCAACGCATGCGTACCGTAACCAGGTTACCAGCCCCTGTACCGAACACACACACCGATCACCAAGTCACAAGTGATTACCGCCCCACGTACCGAGTACCCTGCTCGGTGCCCCTAGACCACGGAATCACTGGTCTAGACCATGGTGCACAAACATGACGGATACATCACACCAATTACAGGATAAATCCCAACCTCTATTCTTACAACGTGAATACAGGATATACACAGGTAATCCCTCTAGACTACCCGCTGGTCATGGACATGCAAACCCCACGACCGTGCCTCTCGACCCTCACTCGACAGGACTTCACCCAACCCTCGGTTCACCGCGCAGGGTTGCCGAACAACTGGTATGTGAGCCTTGACCCTAAAGGCGGACGTCGACTACCCCGGTAGTCCCCTTGAAGTTCCAGACCGCCCCTCGGCCTGACTGCAGTAACCCCAAGGCATCCCCTTGCCCGGCCAAGTTTCTCTCCTCCACCAAGATCACTCACACACACTTCACATGTTGTTCTCCTCTTCTTTCTGATCTGCCTCAACACAATGAAGCACCTCCTTATATAGGCTTCGGGCTGGAAATAGTGCACGTCACCCCCATGGATCCTGACCATCCAATCTTCGATCAATGGCTCAGCTTGATCCACATGAGTCACCAACCTAGTGATGTCACCAAACTGATCCACACCGTCGACCCCAAGATCCACGGTCCTCCTTGGCCAGCTCACATCACCCCAACCCTTGGAGTTTCCAGCTGCAATTACTGAAAAGCCCCGGTGCACCCTAGCCAGGTGGTCGAACCCTCCTGGTTCGCCCGGCTAGCCCTGGTACCGAAACCTGCACTCGGCATGCTCCAGACCCCCACAGCACTCAGTACCGGGATCCTGACTCACTCAGACCCGGACGCTCACCGCCAACCTCAACACCAGGATAGTCCTGCCCGGCATTGATCGGTCACTTTGCTGGTTCGCGCCGACGTGCTCGCTCGGCACACACGGTACTGCTGCCTACATGCTCGGTCGCGGTGCTCGGTCTTCTGCACCCCCGCTCCCGGTACTACTCCCGGCACTGCTCCCGGTCAGTTTCCCGGCATGGCTCGACCTCGCACGCGTCTGGATCACCCATGCTCGATACCTGCACCCGTTGGAACCACGATTGCACACCAACCCGACCAGCACCCCGGTAGGTTGTTCCACCACCCGGATAGCACCAGCTACCGGCTCTGGACTCGGGACGACTAGGACCAACCGCCAAATCCTAGCTCCCTTGGCGCCCCACGGTTACGACCCGTAACACTAGGCATCTGTTTTATTGGTTCTACTATCTTGGCTAAGCAGTTAGTCCCTGAACATTGTCAAATTTTCATAATGAACCTATAACTACAATCAATGAATAAACTTCATTCCTTTTCTTGGATCAGTATTTTAAGGCATGCTAGTCCAGATACCTGCTTCTTTAAATTTCTGAAACCTAACTTTATATAATGCTACATATTATCTTGTGATCAATCCTTTCATTTTTTAAAGCTTTTTGCATTAGAATCCTGTTTGAAGTGACAAGACTACTGAAAAAGCACAATCAAATTTTTCAAAAAGGCTTTAATGGATCACACATTAAGGATATTAATAAAATGCAAAGAAATGTATATTTTTTTCTTCGTTCATAACTTAAGATGCCTAAATGAAATGGGCGACACATATGAAGAAATAGATATCAAAGTTATATGCAGAATATGGATCATATGATTTTTGATAGAGTGGAACGGAGAGAGATTCACATCCCTGGGCTTAGTTGATACTTTGTAGATAACATTGATGATGTTAGATATGCATATGGATTGGCTAGCTCCATGGCATAGTGTTTGTACTCAAATGAGGACGGTTGAAAGATCAACTTCCTTTTTCTATTTCAAATAAGTGTGATGGGGTAAGAGGAATGAACATCATCGTAGAAGTTTGAGGTCCCCATCAGTTGTCAAAAAATTTGAATTGTGAGCACAGTTATTTAAATGCAAAAGAAATGAAAACTTGTAGGCAATGCTCGGTAATCAACTGATTGCCATTATCTTATTTACAGACGGGGATGACATTTAGCTTAAAAGGAGAACTAATTAGCTGAATTCTAGGAACTGCTTAGCAAACAAATGACGGCAAGAGATTTAAACTCAAATATTACAATAGTAGTTCAACAAGTTGACAACATCTTTAACATTTGTCAAATGTTGATTCGCAATTAATGATGACATTGAACTAAAGTTGTCCTGCGTATTATCATATTAGCCTTGGCTTATAATGAATTTCAAGCTACATGATTCTAATTATTGGGTACTTAAAATTCGAACAAATAGGGTCTAGACTCATGAAATGAATTTTCTTAAATTTTTTTACTTGCAGAACAACATTGAACAGAAGATACCTGTCAGAGTCACACGTGGGCATGCATCAAAGAACAGTTATGTGGGCAAGGTTTACACCTATGATGGCTTATATGAGGTGTGGTTTAATCTCATTTTTTTATATGTACCGTGATTTTACAGGAGTGACAACATTCAATTCAATGACTGTTTCTTTTGGATTTGTATGAGAATTACTGACACAAAATGGCAAAGCTGTTTGAATGAATTGCATTTTGGACAATAAAGTATTGCAAGGGCTTCTTTAACTTCATTAAAACTGGAAGCTTAACGTGTGTTGTATTGCATTTGACCAATACAACCTATTGATATGATTTTGGACGTGTGAAAAGGAAGCACCCCAGTTCAGTTGTGAGATTTGATTTCTTGTTCTGTACTGTACAAAAGAGGGCTGGAGGAAGGGAAAAAGGATGTGAATGGTAGAATAGGATCCATGCCCCAAATTTATTATTGTGTTATTAGATGATAGGGGATGATGGTGCCAATAGTAAGAAATTGTTGTCATGGTGGGAGAGCATCAAGCAGAAAAAAATTGTAACATTTTGTTGTGTGGGTTTTTGTCATCAATTTAAATCTGAAAGCAATCAATCGTCAAGGCAGTGATGATGGTGATGTGTAATTGTTTGACTATTTATTTTTTGTGCTTTAGACTAACAGTTGTTTGGCTTGATTTTTGCGTGTTTAACTAAATATTTGACCAGATGGGTTCAGAAAGTAACTGACATCAATTGTTTTAAGCACATTGAATAATGTGTTTTTATGCTATTTCTTCCTTTTTTCATCATAATATTAATTTGCTATGTGTTGCTTCAGGTTGTTAAATATTGGGCTGAAAAAGGTCTTTCTGGGTATACTGTTTTTAAGTATCAGCTGAGGCGACTTCTCGACCAGCCTCTTTTGACCACAAACCAGGTCTATTGGATCTCTTTCAATTTTACCAGCACTATTGTTTGAGTCTTTGACTGATGTATTCAAATACTGTTCTGTTTTCTTAATGTCAGGTTTATTTTTCACGAACCCAAGTGCCCCGGTCTGCTAAGGATGTTCCTGGGTATGCTATGGATTTATTTTTAGAGTTGTTTTTCTTTTTTAAATGATTTTGCCGCACTCATCATGTAATTTTGTATTATTTGTGCTCAAGGTTGGTGTGTGAAGATATCAGTGGTGGGTTGGAGTGTCTTCCCATTCCAGCCACTAATATTGTTGACAAGCCGCCACTCCCTCCCAGTGGTAAGATTCACTTGTAACTGCCTTCCATGTTTTGATGTATTTGATGCTTTTCTTGCATCCAGTATAACTCCAGGATCTCCTAATTCTGCATTTTTATCCAGTATAACTCCAGGATCTCCTAATTCTGCATTTTTATCACTTTTCCTTCACTCTCTGGCACGTTATTCTAGTATGAATAGACAATGGTGATGATCGTGATAGGTTGATTTTACATAATTGGGAGTTAAAGAAAATTCAATGTTACAATTTTGATTTGACCGTCATATCTTTGTTTAACTATAATTAGATGGAGTTTTTCAATAAAATGAAAAATTGTAAGCGTTGGTGTATACTACATTGCCTCTGCTTCCTAGAAGCACCAAAATTTCCCCTTTCCCTGCCTGAAATAATTGAGATTCCCACGTTTCTCTCCAATCATGGATCTATTTCTATCAACAGGATGTTGTCCATTTCACAAAACAAACCACAAGCCATTTCTGAACCACTTTAATTGACTTTTTGTCATACCTGTTCATAATAAGCATGGATGTGATGCTATTCTAAATGAATTGTTTCTAAGAGCCTACGTGATGTATTTTGTAGGTTACATTTATTGCAATACTTTGCAAATCAAGAAAAATGTGTCTTTACCACCACTTGCTAGTGGTTGCAAATGCAAAGGAAGTTGTGTAAATACAAAAGAATGTGCTTGTGCAAGGTTGAATGGTTCCGATTTTCCATATGTACGACAAGGAGGTGGCAGGTAGCTTTTATACTGTGTCAATAATAATTTATAATGAAGAACTTCCCTTCGCAATGTCATAATCATTGGTTCACCACACGCACCTTAAAGAGTGTGTGTGTCTGTAAAACTATTGTTTTTTTTTCAGATTTCTTTATAAAAAATCTTTAAAGTGCTTTATACTGGCTTCTACATGATTATGTATTTTAATGTTTCTAAATATCTTAAACTTTTAAAAAAAAAAATCTCTTAACTACATTCCAATATCTTATCATGTGATCTGTCTTTTTCTACAAACTATGTGGTACTGCCTGTGATCAAATTAAGATTTGATTCTAAAGGTGATCTGTTCTTTGTAATTATTGTGTTATCAGCTGTCCTGCATATTATTCTGTGATTGATTTCAATAAATAAGCTCCTAGGAATCCTACCATAGGACTTGTGGATTTCTCTTGTAGGATTAAGCTGTCTCTTCCTTTGTTTGATATTTAGTTTGCTGGTTTCTTTTCTAGACTTGTGGAAGCCAAAGCAGTCATATTTGAGTGTGGCCCTGCCTGTGGCTGTGGTCCTGATTGCGTCAACAGGACTTCTCAGCGCGGATTAAGATATCAATTTGAGGTTATTTTTATGTTTAGGGCCAACACTTCGAAATTGTGTAGAAACAACAATATAAGGTTGGGGTGTTTTGCTAGACCACCTCTGGTTTGTTAAGGTTCTAGTGTATTGTCTTCTTGCAGGCAGGCAGTCTGAGATTATATGCGCAATTGCTTTCTCCAAAACAAAAAAAAAGAAATGTATTCTTCTATGCAGGTGTTTCGCACTCCTAACAGAGGGTGGGGGTTAGGTCCTGGGATCATATTCCTCCAGGTGCTCCGATTTGTGAATACAAAGGAGTTCTTATGAGGACAGATGAATTGGATACCGTTGTGCAGGATACTTTTGTTTTTGGGATTGATTGTCTTCAAACTATGAAAGGACTTGATGGGCGGGAGGTACGGAGTTTAGAAGTTGTACTTGATGGAGTCTTTTACTTTGTATGCTCAATTCATTTGGTTATTGCTTTTTCTGCTATTGTGTGATAGAGTCGAAGAGGGAGTATTTCTGCAAATGCCCATGCATACCTTGAAAGTTCAGAAGACAAGATTACAGAGAGTGTTCCCGAATTCTGCATTGATGCTGCACCTGTCGGAAATGTTTCTCGGTTTATTAATCACAGTTGCCAACCAAATCTTTTCGTGCAATGTGTTTTGAGTTCTCACCATGACATTAAGCAAGCTAGGATAGTTCTTTTTGCATCAGAGCATATCCCTCCTCTGCAGGTGATTATTCGTCTATAGAAGTTTCATTGTTGGAGACATTGACAACGTCTAGCCAAGAACCCGACGGTCTTTGCAGTGTCATTATTACCCATTTTTCCTTGGTCGTTAACCATCTCGTCTATGGTTAACAAGCTCCAGCTGTTTTAGGAAACCTGGAGCTTTCTACAAGTAATTTCATGTTCACGAAACCCATTTTTAATGTGCTCATATTCAGTGTAAAGATGAAAAACTGGGGGGAACCAAGGAGAAAAAATGAACTATTCGTTCCCTATTCTAACAGTTGACATGTTCCCGTGCACAATAAGTTAAATTACATACTTTTTAGATTGTTTATAGCTTTTAATTGATTGCTTTTAAATCTTGGGATATCATTTTTTTTAGCTTTCAGTGATACTGTATCTTCACAGATTCTAATTTATTTCTTTTTGCCTAAAAATCCATGGAATTTGGTGACTTGAATTAAATGTTTACATATATCATTATTGCAGGAGCTTACCTATGATTACGGTTACGCTATGGATAGTGTAGTCGGACCAGATGGGCGTATAAAGAAAATGCCGTGCTTCTGTGGAGCTATGGACTGTAGGAAGCGATTATACTAATTCTGGCACCTCTACCTATGATATTCACTGTTGCCTTCATTTCAAGACATTCCACATGATTATTTTGGCTTCAATCCTCTTCAAATTTGCTATAGATCACTTGTATTTAGATGAAATGATAGGAAGGGGAACTGTAAGTTCATTTTCAATATACTAGTATTTCCCCATGTCTCTTTTTTAAGTCACTTTATTTGGGTATTTATGTGCTAAGTAAAAAGTCGGAAAGAAATTGTTGCAAATTTTGAGCTGGGAAGGATATTATGTTACAAGGTGGGAATGATGCCTTCCGCTTTCGTTGAGTTGCTGTGTATCTTGAAGATTTGAAATTAATTTGGCACAAGAAATGTTTTATTTACTTGGTCTGGTTCCCAAGAAATGAGACTTTCCGTCTTGGTAAAATCACAAGACGGAAATTATCAAATTATTCTTCCACGTGTGCGCGCGCGTTGACCTATACATATATATAGAGTGATGTCAATAAATAGTAAAATAATGAAGTTAAACTTCAATAATAGTTTTCATCAATGAGAAGTCACTAACCTTTTATAGGGTTGGGTCCTAGGAGAAGAAACTTACAGTAATCAAGACGTAGGATAGGTTTTGATTTCAGATCCTAAATCATGACAATGATGTGTTCCGTAATCAGATTGTTGAAGAAGTTTCAGGAAATTAAGAGAAGTTGAGCAGCAAGATACAAAGTCTTATTTAAATAATAAAAATTTGTTTAATTTGACCGCAACCTTTTATATGTAAATATCTGTCTGTTTTTAAAAGAATTAAAAAAATCAAACTTCCCCATAATAACGCTAGTGGCCGTCTAGCAGCCATGTTAGCCACATCCGATCGTGGGCGACTATATTTGGCCACTCACCGACCAAATTCAACCGCGATTGGATTTGGCTGTGTGACCGTAAATCTGACCACGTAGTATTGGTATTACGTGGCAACAAATAGACCTGGCTAGATCCGACAGCACAAAAAATCCTGACACCTATGATAAAAGGAGTATAAAGTCCTGCGTTAGATGCATATCCCTTGCCACTTTGGCATACTTGACACCTCTTGATAAAATAAGCAATGTCTCTATTTACTGAAGGCCAATAGAATCAATCATTCACCAATGTAATGGATTTGTCAACACCAGAATGGCCACTATTGTGAGCTTATGTCATAATTAGGAGCTGCATAGATTCTTTAGGAATACACAAGCACACTCCCTGGACCAAATAGTCATCAATGAAAGAATAACCAACAACCCTATCACCACGTTCCATAGCTAGTAAAATAGGGCTGAAATAAGAGTTAGCTCGCAGCCTAAGGGATTCAAAGCCCAACACCGCCAGATGCCTTGAAGCCGAAGAGCATACCTACGGCTCAAGGCGTGGGCCACTTTGTTTTGCACTCCCGACTTATGATGCAAAGTGAAAGTGACCTCTTGTAAGGAGTCTATTCATCTTGCATGTCTCGAACTCAGCTTTTATTATACATGTGGTTACTTAAGAGCGTCATGATCCACGTATAAAACAAACTCCTTGGACTTCAAATAATGACACCAATATTGTAAGGCACACACCATTGAATAAATCTTCACATCATATGTGCTATAGCAAGAGAACCAGAAAACTTCTCACTATAGCAAGATAACGACCTTTTGTGTTAGAACAACCCCTATACCCGACTTTAATGGATCACATTCCACTGCAAATAGTTTATCAAAATCAGGTAGGGCAAGAAATGAGGCTTCAATGAGTAACTTCTTAACCCAAACAAAGGCATCTTTGGCCTCGTGTCCATCGAAACTCCACTTTCTTCGTGACATCAGTTATAGGAGCCACCATAGAGCTGAAATTTTCAATGAAAACTAGCCAAACTATGGAAGGAACGAATCTGAAGTAGGTGTTGGCCACTCGCTCACAGCTTGTAGCTTAGTCAAATCAGGACTCAAACCAGCTTTAGACACCTCATATCCAAGGAAAATAACCTTAGACACAAAGAAGTAACATTTAAAAATGTTAGCGTATAGCTTTTCTTCCTCTCTCAACTTGGTCAAAACACGCCTTAGATCCTCACATGGCTATCAACACCCTTGCTGTATACTAATATATCATCAAAGTATACTACCACATAGGAATCAATAAAAAGGCGAAGTATCCCATTCATTGAATGCATAAATATACTATAAGCATTAGAAAGGTCAAAAGGCGCGACTAACCACTTATATAAGCCTAAGGTCAAAAGGCGTGACTAACCACTCATGTATAAGCCCTCACAAGTCTTGAATGTCATCTTCCATTCATACCCAGAGCGAAGCATAACTTGACGGTATCCAACCTTCAAGTCAATTTTAATAAAGGCGGTTGCACATTACAAACGTGGGATGGGGAAACTATATCTGGACTGTTATCTTGTTCACTGCCTACTATTATTTTAAGAACAAGGAGGTTTGATACAGCACATGGGCTAGTGCTCTCTTGTATATAGCCACACGCAAGAAGGCCCTACAATTGATGTCTCAACTCCTCGTGTTGTTCTAGAAACATTCCGTAGCGAGGCCTGGCCTATTAGGAATAGATGCAATTAAAATCAAATCAATTTGATGTTGAATAGACCGGCTATGAGGTAACCCCATAGACAATTCCTCGAGGAAGATGTTCTCAAATTCAGCTAGGAGCTCTGGCTGTCGGTAGCGAGCAAATTGTCCTCTCACTAGCAGCTAAGCTGGTATGAATAAAGTGAGTAGAACGAAAGGGCGTTACGGGGCATTGCGAGATCCATGAATTCGAGGTGAATAATGAGAATAAATTATAAGGATGAATTCGAGGTGAATAATGAGAATAAATTGTAATGGGGGAAAACTAGGAAGTTTGGCTATATAAGGGGGAGAGACTGATTGTAAAGGACATGACTTTTGATGAATTAAATCTTTGTTTTCTTCTTATCTTTGTTCTTTGTTCTTCTTCCTATTTTCTAGGGAGATCTTCCTGGGAGCAGGTGGTTTAACCACTGTCCCATCACTCCATCATCTCAACCATTTCTCCAAACTCCCTTCAGATTCCAGGCCAATCGTCTCCTCCATGGCACCAGCCAAGCAGGGGAACAAGCAAGGAACTAAGGGGAAAGAGGTCATCGTCGACCTTGGTGAGGAAAATCCTACCATAAGCGTCCATCAGCCACCATCACAAGATAAAGTTCAACATCCTCCAAATCATGTTCCAATTCCGCCAAGGTGTTCAAGCGGAAGGGGAAGAAACTCCCATGTGTAATGGCTGTGGAATGAGGTTGAACTTCTGTTATTTAGCACAGGAGAATACACATTACTACAACCATTTCAAGTAAAATTTTTATCAAATTGCCAAGGGCAACCAAGAAATAAATGACAAGCATCCATAGGCACCACATCACGCCACACTTCATCTTTCAAATTATTAATAGAAAAACTCACTAAACATCTATGGGAGACTCACACATTGCTGGAATTAGCCAACCAAACAAGGTTGTAAGGATGAGGGTGTCGTTCGGTAGGTAACATCAGCTTTTGGAGAGCTCAGTCGGCCACTATATTTTCACTAGCTGCAGGATCTTCATGAATATGCTATGCCTTTGCCAATCCCTCTTCGTTCCCACGAGGTGGAAGCAAGAGAGGTCGAGTAACAAGGCTTGGCCTTCAATTCTATTCAGATTTTCTCCTTCATCATTCTCCTCCTTATGAACCTCATTATCATACATCTCATAAATTGTTTCAGCTGCCAATAAATTAGGTCAAGAAGAGGGGTAGTTGGCCGCCATACGACTTCTTTGATGGCACTTGAAACATGTCACTCCAGCCCTGCTAGATGGTGGACTCTTTGTAGAAGAGGTAGACGATGTTCGTGGGGTGTTTTGTGGAGGGACCACCAATTCGAAGAGAGACATTCCTAACAGGGGCTGATTGTTGTCGGCCAGCAGGAGGACGTTGCTGTCGACCAGCTTGGCGGAAACTGGCAGCCTGCGAGCAGCCCTTAATGCTTGGTTTTAAAGGCCTCAGCCTTAGGTATAAACAGCTCCACTGTTAAGAAATAAAATCCTTGCAACTTGTCTTGTAAATCTGTCCTCAATCCTGATAAGTATCTCGCCACCAGTTTGTCATTACTTTCCACCACTTCATTCCTAGCCAAAAGTGTATAGAAAGTTTCTGTGTATTGTTGAACCGATTGTGTACCTTGTCGTAGGTTACAAAGTCTTGCAAACAGTTGTTGTTTATACCTACATTGCAAGAAAGCTTGTTTCATCTCTCTTCGCGGCTCTTCTCAAGTGGCTACTGGGGGTTCATCCACTTGTGATCTTCTAGATAAGAGGGCACGCCATAAAGTAAGTGCACCTCCCCTAAACTTTCCGGCTGCGAGTTTAAACAAGTGTTAGAAGGGACTCCGGCTGAGTAGAAAATTGATTCAACGGAGGTTAACCAATCCAAAAACTCACAGGCATTGCGTGAGCCATGAAATTCAGGGATGTCCAACTTGAACCGAGACTCGCAACGTCGATTCTATTGCAGCATGTCTTCCTCGATCTCCTTAGTCTCAAACAAGGGTGGTTCATCCTTATAGGCAGGAACATCACGAGCAAAAGGAGGAGGTAGTTGCTGATTTTGCATTGGAGGGGGGCCATGACCAAACTGGTCATGAAACCTGCAAAACATAGGCGCAGGAGCCCTAACATGAGGCATGTTGTGGACAGGTCTAGGAAGGATCCCTTCATTGTGCAAGGAGGTGGCTGCTGGCCCTGAAAGTGCTCCCTTTGATCATTCCTATCAACAATAGGAGGAGGTGTTGCTAGCAGCAAAGTTGGTGCAGGTCTGCCACCTCGGTTTGGGGTCAAAGTCGTGGCTCCAAGTGCTTCTGTCAATTGTTGAATTTGATCTCCCAAAGCAGCGAATTGACCAGCAGAGGATTGGGATTGTTCCTGTATCCTTTGATCAACATATTGTTGCATAGCACGAACAGGAGTTGGTGGTAAATTGTTCGAAGACGCCATAACCAAAATTGCAGCAAAGACAAGGGCCAAATACCAACCGTAGGCGCACGAAGAAGAAGGCTCTGAATACCACTTTGACGAAGTAAAGTTCAATAATAGTTTTCGGCAGTAACAAGTCCCTAACCTTCACTAATATTTACATGTGGGCATGAACATTCAAATGCCCATGTCCAACTGACATTCAAAGCATGTCTTATCGAATTTGATTGAATTAAAATAAATTAAATATGAACATTTTTTTGTCTGATTGACTGAACGACCGAATGTCCGATATTTTATATCAATAATAAAATACCTTTAACATTTTTAATGTTAATATTATATTTTATAAAAATTACAAAATATAATATACAATAAAATTGATATTTAATGCCTAAAATAACAAAAAATGACATACATAAAAAAAACCACTCTAGTATTTAGGAATTTAAAAGAATATATTCGCATTAATAATCATATTAAACTACTTTCAAAATAAATCAAATAAGAAGTCCTCAAGAAAGGAACCATCAAATAAAAACACAAACATAGTAATTCCAAACCAGTTAGTAAAATCACACAAATATAGTAATTCCAAACCAGTTAATAAAATCACACAAATATAGTAATTCCAAATTAGTTAATAAAATCACATAAAGGCTCATAAGGCACTAGCGGTGATTATAGACATGAAGATGTTGGAATATTATCTTCATCAACATAATCATCAATATCTTCCTATTCTTTTATATTCATTATTCCAAATAAATTTGATGATGAATTATGTTGTTTCCCTACAAGGAAAAAATATAGTAAGAGAAAAATATCTATGTTAAAAAATATATCAAAAATAAAAAAAATATAGATATAAAATATAAATTACCTTCGTATTCACTCCTCAACCAATTTTGGGCATATATTAAAGTTTCAAGTGTTTTTGGGCTCAAGTTATTCCTAGTTGAACGAATTGTTTGCTCTCCAATACTAAATGTTGATTCGGAGGTAACAGTTGACATAGGAATGACTAAAATATCTTGACCAATTTTTTCCAAAATAGGATATTTTACTATGTTCAATCTCCACCATGATAATATATCAAATTGCTCATCCACTCTATCCACAAAAGGAATAGTTAGTTCATCCAAATAATTCTCCAAATCAGTTCGTGTTAGCTCCTTTGATGAACATTCTATAATTAACTTGCTCACTCCTTACAATCTCTTGTTTAATCCTCCGATAAGACGAATATTTGATGAACTTTCAATTTCAATAATGGGCTTATTTGACATACATCCACCTCTAAACTTCTCAACACTTGAATAGACATTATACATGTTTGTCAAATATTGTTTCACTTTTGTGAAGTCATTTTTGATCTAGAGTCCGAGATCAAAGCAACCGCCAATAACATATTTGTTTCTTTCCAATATTTATCAAACTTTTCCAACATTGCATTTCCTATTGATGACATCAAATGTTATTTACTACTACACCATTCCATCAATTAAAGCATGTGTTCACAAATCATGTTGAAAAAAATATTTGATGTAAGATACTTAGTGCCGGAAAAATTTTCGGTTAACTCATAAAATGGAGCCAAATATTCATGTATCACTCTTATATCTTCTCATTCATCCTCAAAAGGACATGAAATTCACATCAAAGCAACTATAACGTTCAAAAATATCTTAAAATCCAAAGCCACACCAATCATTTTGTAAGCAGAATTCTACCTAGTTTTCACATCAATCACTAAAGAATGTTTAAGTGCATTCAACTGACTTGCATATTTGTAGAAACAATCACTCTTTATATTTGAACCTTTAATATATTTCACACATTCACGAACCTTCTCTATAAACTTAGCAATCTCATTAAACCCATCATGAATAATTAAATTCAAAATATGAGTACAACATCCCACGTGAAAACAATCACTTGCAAGATTTGAACTTCTACTTGAGAAAAAAGATTTCATTTCTTTGACAGCTCCGTCATTTGCACGTGTATTGTCAAATGCAACCGTAAAAACCTTTTTATCAAGTTGTCATTCACAAATTTTACTAATAAAACACTTGGCTATACATTCTCTAGTATGCCAACTTTCAACTTTGGCAAGATTTAATATTTTTTTTGTAATTTTCAATTTTCATCAATAAAATGAGTTGTCAAAATAATATAAGCAATATTCTGTGAAGATGTCCAAATATCACTGGTAAAACTAATTTGATTATTAACTTTTTCCAACATGTCAAACACATTTTTTTCTCCTTTTCATAAATTCGAAAATAATCTCTTGTAATTGTTCTCCCAAAAACCATAACAAATTGTGGTTGCAAGTTACCTACCCACCTTCTAAATCCTTCATGTTCCACATTTGAAAATGAATACTCATATAAGATAATTGCCTCAGCTAACTCTAATCTACTCCATCCTTGATCAAATTTCTAAACTTCTAATTTATTTTCTCCATCTTCTTTCACTCCTATCTTGAAACTTTGTTGCCCAATATCATCACTTATGTTTTTTATCCTCTTCATTTTGAAATTAGGGCATTTCCCTTCAATATGCCTCTATGAATGAATAGTTCCATAACTTCCTGCTCCCTCAAATTTTTCTTCACAGTAACGATAAATAGCAGATATTCCATTCTTCTCATATTTTCTATCAAAATAGGCCTATACACCAGATGTCATTTTCCTCTTTTTTGATAATAAACCATCCACAGATTTTCTTTCTTTAGCAATTGATTTTTTCTTATCTTTTCTACCTGTTCTTTGCTCATTTACATTTAGTAAAGAATTTGTATGATTCATCTCTAAAAATAATATGTCAATTTACATTTTGTACTTATTCCTTCCAAGATGCAAGCTTCCTTTATCAAACAATTGCACACATTTTTATAATTCAAACGCTATACAATTTTGTCAGTATAATTTTTTTTGCATTATATCCAATTATAAATAATCATTAACTTAATAATTATTAACCTTATAAGTATTTATAAAATATAAAATAATCAGCGTTACTCATGACATCATTAAAATAATCAAGTATTACTCATGTTGATTCAAAACAAAGGAGAAATTTTATACACAATTATTAGTTTTATCACGAATTTTAAATTGCCCATACAGACAACAACTAACTTGGAACGCAACTTAGTGCATTGGTGGGGAACAAC
>JAURVB010002053.1:0-10103 GCA_033002965.1 Piper betle
ACGTAGAGTATATGATGATTTCGTTCATATGAGGGCTCGCTCTCATAGCCAGTTTGTTATAGTTATTTTCTTTTCGGACCCGGTAACGCTTGTTGCTGACGTTTTTCCCTAACTGGCCCTCGTCCCACCCCTGCTCCGCACCACCCCCGGTTGCATGCCACGCCGCTCGTCCCCCTCCATCGCCCTGCTCTGCCGGCTCCCTCGCCCCTATTTTGCGACGCGGAATGACCCCTTTGGTTTGACGACCACCTTGGGTCACCCGGTGAAGAGTCGGAAGGTGGTCGGCGGAGGTCGTCGCCATGGTTGGTGGCCGGCGCGCGGTCGTGGAGTGGGTAGCGCTGGGTGGCCGTGGGAGAGAGGGAAGGAGAAGGTGGTGGTGGCAAGGCGGCGACGACACTGGCTGGTGGTGTCGTTGCCTGCAGGGGCGACCGGCGGATTGGGTAGGGTGACAAAACAGGAATGGAAAAATAGAGTCACCGAAAAATAGGGAAGGAGGAGGAAATGGATAAGGGTAGTTTATTAATAAAAATTTGACTCGCTTCCGACTCGAAGTCAATATTACGAAATATATCCCAAAAAATATAAAAAATATAATAAAATATCATAAAATAAAATAATTGAGTTATAATAGATTATTTTATCTTATGGTATTTTAATCTATTTTAATATTTTTGGGATTTATTTCGTTAATATTAACTCGAGTCGGGATCTAGTCAAGTTTTTATTACAAAACTACCCCTCTCAAAAAATATGAAAAAAATAGGGTAAAATACCATAAAATAAAATAGTCTATTAATATTTAATTATTTTATTTTATGGTAGTTTCGTATTTTTATATTTTTCAGGATTTATTTCGTAATACTAACTTGAGTCGGAACCGAGTCAAATTTTATTATAAAAAATTAACCCGCTCCCGACTCAAGCTACTGTTACAAAATAAATTAATATATATATATATATATGTAATAATTTTATAATAAAAGCTTGACTCGCTCTCGAGGTTCACCAGTGGGCGGTCCACCGGCGGTTGGGTGGCGTGGCAAAACAGGGATGGAAAAACAGAGCCACCAGCAAAAACAGGGAAGGAGGAGGAAATGGGCGGGGTAGTTTCATAATAAAATTTTGACTCGCTTCCAACTCAGTGTCAATATTACAAAATATATCCCGAAAATATAAAATATATAATAAAATACCATAAAATAAAATAAATTGAGTTTAATGGATTATTTTATTTTATGTTAGTTAAATCTATTTTTCATATTTTTGAGATTTATTTCGTAATATTGAACGAGTTGGGAAGGGAAATGGGCAGGGGTAGTTTTAATAAAAACTTGACTCGATCTCAACTAGTGTCAATATTACAAAATAAATCTAAAAAATATTAAACAAATTTGAAAATATCAAAATAAAATAATCAAATTCTAATGGATTATTTTATTTATAGTATTTTACTCTATTTTTTCATATTTTTCGAGAGGGTTAGTTTTAAAATAAAAACTTGGCTTGGTCCGACTTCGTGTCAATATTACGAAATAAATCTCAAAAAATATGAAAAAAATAGAGTAAAATATCATAAAATAAAATAATCCATTAGAATTAGATTATTTTATGTTATGTTATTTTACTATATTTTTTATATTTTTTGGATTTATTTTATAATATTAACTCGAGTAGGGAGCGAGTCAAGTTTTTATTACAAAACTACCCCTCTCCATTTTCTTCCCCACTCGTGTCAATATTACGAAATACATCTCAAAAAATATGAAAAATAAATTAAAATACCATAAAATAAAATAATCTATTAGAACTTGATTATTCTATTTTATGGTATTTTATTATATATTATTTATTTTTTGAGATATATTTCGTAATATTCATTCTAGTCGGAGCAAGTCAAGTTTTTATTACCAAACTACCCCTATGCATTTCCTTCTCCGCGCCACCACTCTGTTCTCCCTTGTTTTGCCGCGCCATCCCACCACCGTCAACCTCGCCGCGACCACCCGTTGCCAGCCAACTACTCCGTTGATCCAGTCTGTCGCCGACTCGTCGTTGCCTCCCTTTCTTCCCTTGTCCCTACCCTTTTCCTTCCCGGCCACCCATTGCCGCCCACCCTGCACGCGTCGTTACCAACTACCAACCCCGAGCGAAGATCTCCGGCGACCATCCCTAGCCTTTTCCCTCCATTCCCGACTCTTCCCTAGGTGACCCAAGGCAGCGCCGCAAAACTAGGGGTGCCAATTTGGCACGGCAACACCGGGCTGGGCGGCGGCGGTCAGAAACAAGGGGTGCGACGCGGGGGGGCGAGCGGGGGAGGGCGTGGCGTGAGGATGGGGGAGGAGAGGTGGCTTGCGGCAGGAGGGGGGACGAGGTGGCCGATCGGGGAATAAGGGGCGCGGCTCCGTCGAGGGTGGGGGGTGGGGGTGGGGGGGGGCGGATTGGGAGAGAGGGAGGTGTGGGGGGTGGATTTAATTTCCAGCCGTTGGATTGTGGGACAAAAGTGAAGCACAACCACCTTTTCTCCATATGAAAATTAGAGTATGTAAATATGAGGGTGATGATTTTTTTCTTTTTGACATTAAAATGATCTATTTTTTAATTTTTTTTATAAAAATATACTAGTTTAAAAGTGTTTAAAAATAATTTTATTTTAATACATTGATAATTAAGATGAGAGGGTTAAAAGCATTTAATTAATTAGAAATTTTTTAAGTGTATTATTTATTTATTTATTTATTATTCATTTACATAGTTTTTAAATAGTATGAACCACTAAATTATATCCCAATTAGAAGTTGGGGTTCATATAAGCTATTTCAGCAATAGCTCGTTTATATATGGTTCAAAAAAATAAAAGTTTTGTACTTATTATTATATATTATATTATCTACTTACATATATAGCAGCATAATTTTTTTTGGCTCTCGTCATGTGTTGGCCTTCTCTTAATACGCGGTTGATCCCCTCCTCCAACTCTTTAATTAATCCTCTCACTTCTCCAAATCCCTCTAATTAATCATTTAATCTCTCTAACTTTTAATTCACCTCCTAATAAAATCTCATATTTCTAACTCTCAGACTCACCTCTTAATCGCTTAAAACTTTTAATTTTCATCTCCTACTCATCCAAAAGTCTTCACTTTAACCAATATTCGCTTTTAATTATTTAAAACAAGCATTTTAATTAATTATACATTAATATTTAATATTTAGTTTTAAAATTTCTTCATATATTTTTTTTATAATTTCAAATTGATTTCAAAGAGCAAGATATTTTAAATATATTTGAAAATTTTATGTTTAAATTAAATATTTACTGATATTTCCAATTCAAAGTACTTTATATATATTCATATATTATTAATTAAATTAAAATATATTGCATATTAAAAGTAATAAAAAATCAATGTACAACTTAAATTAATTACATAACATTTAAATATAATTTTAGAGATTAAAAATTGAGTTTCACTAAGAAGTTTGAATTTTTTAGTACAAGACAATTTGGATTGACCAATATTAGCTTTGATCTTACTATGAATTTTCAACTAAGAATTGTAAATATTTTTTACTAAGTTTTTAAATTATAAAATTAGTATATATTTATTTATCATACTTTATTTAAAAGATAAAAATTTTCAAAAAATTTTAATATTTTATTTATTTTATTTTATTTTAAATAAAATTTTAAATAATTTGTCAGCGCATTGTGCGCTAGTATATATACTACCGACCACACAATTATCTCTTTTTAAAAAAAATTGAAGGGAACCATGCAATTTTTTTATTTTTTCAATTATTTTGGATTTGGATTTTTTGTCGATAAGGGTAGATGAGAAAAAAGAAGAAAGGTGATGAAAAATGTGTGGATGTGGGTCCCTTTTCATTATCCAATTGGAAGGAGTTGGGTGGACTTTGGTTATACAGGCTCTTAACTGACCGCCTCCGATCTTTCTTCCTCTCCGACCAAACCAATGGGCGCCGGCGCCTCCAAGAGCCACGGCGGCGACGCCGCCGGCGACGACGAGGGCCACGACGACGAAGGCGGCCAGCTGTACGTCTCCCTTAAGATGGAGAACTACAAGCCCCACGGCCACCTCATCCCCCACGTCTACGGCTCCGTTCCCCTCGTCGGCTCTTGGGACTCCTCCAAAGCCGTACGCTCTCTCTTATCATCAACCTTTGAGCTTGATTGAATTTTTGGATTGTATTTCGAGGTTCTGCAATTCATTTAATGCTTTGTTGATATTTGTGCAGCTTTCGATGGAGCGGGAGTCCACCTCCATCTGGGAGCTCAGCTTCGTTGTTCCTCCGAACCATGGTATTCCAATTTTTTTATTAAAATATGGTAATTTCTTATCAGTAATTGATGTTCTTGTGGATAATTGCGGGGGCAATTGAATTTGACAATATGCGAGTCATTGATCTCATTCTTATCATCATCATCATCCCTATCACTAACGCTTATAAGTGAAATTGAATTTTATTTACAGTTGATTGATTAAATGCTCAAAATTGTTGCCTCGAGACCCATGCATGAACAGTGCGTCTAGTTTTTTGGCCGGGTTCATTTCTTGTGTGAACCTTCCAGTTGTGGTCGCAGTTGAATTCTTGTCTCGTCACAGTGATATACCCCTTCCAATCGAGGTTGGACATCATAGTTATATTACCTAGAAAGGATAGGATGAAACTCTATTTGTCTCAAGGGAAAAGCTAAGGTGAGCTACACCTCATGTAGCTTATACGAGCTACATATTTAATTTGAGCCATTTTTAATGGTTCCCATAAAATGAGATTTGTATGTATGGGAAGTAGAGTGCATAAGTAGGGGGATAAAATTTATCTTTTTTTTTATATCGATATGACCTACTTTTTGATTTTTTAAAAATGCACTAGTTAATAGAAATCTTGAAATTAATTTTAATTATAATTACTTTGATAATTAAGATGAAATGGTTAGAAGTATTAGGCTGAGTTGAAAATTTATAATTATCCTTATTATTTATTTTTCTATTTATTTATGTGGATTTTGAGTAGCGGGACATACTGAATTACTCCAAATAAAAGATGTAGCACATATAAACTATATGAGTTGTAGCTCATGTACACAAGGCTCTTGTCTCAAATATGCAAACATGGAAAATTTTGATAAGGCATTTACAAATAAGAAATTTTGAATTTTGTAGTTTTTTTTCCTCATAATTTGTTGTTAATTTGTTCATTTTTGCTACAATCAACTGCACTGTAGTTCCAAGCTTAGAAATGGTTGCATTCATTAGTTTTTTTTTTAGGTTTCACAATTTAGTATCCCTGCAATTGTTTAATTGTGACGGCAACCGTTATTTTTTACCTTAAATTTTATTGTGTTTTATTTTTTATCTTGTCATTAAAATGCAGAGACTTTGGATTTCAAATTCCTGTTGAAACCCAAGAACAGCAGCTCGCCATATGTGGTGGAGGACGGCCCAAACCGTTTGTTGACTAGGGGAGCACTTCAAGGTGATGCCAGATTCGCCCTTTTCAAGCTTAGCCCTGAAGAGGTGCTTGAATACCAGGTTTTCATCAAGGCAGACAGAGTTTCACCATTTGATCTTGCCGCAAGCTGGAGAGCTTACCAAGAAAATCTCAAGCCATCCACTGTACGTGGAATTCCTGATGTGAGCATTAATTCTGCTCCAGAAACTGGTCTTGAGGTAGTACAACTTTAAAAGTTTGCTATTTATTGAGTTGTTTTTGCATGTACATTGTTATTTTTAGTTGACAAGTTGTTTACTGTGGATAATATAACATCCCAATGTCTTACACCACATTGAATTATTTCAATAGTGTTTTTTTCCCTCTCCATTTGAGGATTCTCATTTTGTTTTGAGTATTCTGCTCTCTAATTTGCAACTTTGAACTCCTTTAAGGTGGTCTATTTCACGTTAAATTTAACACATTAAAATTCTAACATTGTTTTTACCTTGCCTTCACGTTGTAAGTGATTGGGTTTAGTTCTTGGTTGATTATTGAAGAATTGCCTCTTCCTAGAGAAAGTTGTCCACTATTCTTCTGATTTCAATCCACTCATCTTTAACCTGCGATGGCTATTTTGGGTAGCTATTGTTATGAGCTACCATATTAGTTTATATTTGTGCTTAGCTGTTTTAACCTCTCGCTCATTTCTATTCTCAGGCTTAATGTTAAAAATCTTTTTCTATGGTTTGGTCCCCCACTAACCATTTTTTTTCATTGTCTAAATAGAATGGACCATCAGCTAGTTTAGAGCTTGATCTAGAACACTACGTGGTGCCACCTCCAGCTTCTGGTGCCAATTCAGGATTGGTCTATGCTGCTAATTTGACTGAAAATCCAAGATCGTTGGGGAAATTCGGAAAACTTTCTAGGTTTGATGTTGCCGAAGGCTCTTCAATTTCATCAAATGTGGTCTCAGCTGATGGATCTGCTGTTAGAAAGGTTTTTTCCGGTAACCCTCAAGTTTATTCTTGTCATTCATTCACTGCATAGATGAAAATATTGTTTGCATTAGTGTTTCGTAAGATGTGTGATTATGATACACTAGGTTTATTACAGACAAAGGAGTTTCCATTGATTGTTGCTGAATGCTTGTTTATCATTATCCTTACTTATTATGCAGGAATTAGAAATTACAGTTCTAGATCCTTCCAAAGTTCCTCTCTCACCTGGCATGGTTGAATCCCAATCCGCAGGCACATTTTCTCCCTTCCAGAGGCAAGATAGCAGAGGACTCTTTGTTGACAGAGGTGTAGGCTCTCCCAGACTTGTGAAATCAGCCAGTGCAACTTCATTTGCTAGTGAACTAAAACTGGATTCTGAAACAAAGGTAATATTCTACATCCTCGCAAACATTTTGTGTAGTTATAATGGACTGCATCAAAGAGGCTCACTAATTTGCCTAATAATTTTGTCAAATTCTCGTTCTATATGCTTCTCAAAACCTTCTAGCCTTTCAGTGATTAAGGTGTTTGTTGTCCTAATATCTAGTTCCATCATCATCATCATCATCATATCTTGGCTAGTTGTACATTTGTTTTTCTTTCTTTAACATGAAGATTGTGGAACAATTTTGAATTTTTTTATGAAATTTCACCGTGAAATTTAAATTAGCATATGTGCTACAACCCTTGCAAGCAATAAGGTACTTATTCCATAAAGAGTTTGGTCTTTGATGCTCTTCTTCTACTCTTTCTATAAACGTATATTGCAATGATGAATGGACAATTTTTTCTTTTTAAATTATTTTATTTTGTTCTTTATTAATTATTGATAAGTGAATGTTAATTGATACTTGTTGAAAGATCCCATAAAATTAGTCCTACATCCAATACCTATTGAGGTAAAATTTAGTATATTAGTAGGGGTGTGCTTGAAGATCTTAAGCTTTGGTTAACCACTTTTGAAGAAATTTTTTGGTCCATCAGGTCACACTTGGGTCAGGCCGTTACATTTAAATTGTAGAGTTTCTGCCGTTTAGCTTCCACGGAAAGATTTCACCCTTGACTAATATTCGAATTTGTTTTATCATTGGAAGCCACAATGCTTCATGATATGCTTGGGCTTTGGCGCTTTGCTATTATGTTGAAGCTATGTCCTCTATTCTGAATTAAACAATCATTTACTCTTTGTTTAATCTGATAGATAAAGTGAGCTAATAATGAGAGCTATAATGTTATTATTATGTTTAAATTTTTTAGATGTATGTTATGACTCTTACTATCATCTGTATTCTATTAATTGATAGAAGACTATGCCGGCAGCGGCTGGAGCTGTTGCTGCGGCAGCTGTAGCTGATCAGATGCTTGGGCCAAAAGAAGATCGGAAACTTGCAATTGTTCTGGTACTTATATTCATTGAGCTTTTGCCCAAATTCTTGTTTGAAACATTTGAGTTCATTTTCAATTATGGGCTTTTGGTGTAGCTTTGTTTTTCCTCTTGTCAATGACTTTTACCACTGTGTGCATATGTATGTCTGTGTGTTTCTATCAACAGGTTGGCTTACCAGCTAGAGGGAAGACCTTCACTGCTGCTAAGTTGACGAGATATCTCAGGTGGTTAGGTCATGAAACCAAACATTTTAATATTGGCAAGGTAAAACTGCATCATTTGCTACTGCTTTGTCTTTTGTATCTATCCATTTGGTTGGTCTTGTGTGATCTCATGTGTTTTTTGTTTGAACTTCTTATACTTGAGCAGTATCGACGTCTCAAGCATGGAACCAACCAGGTAGTGTCATTATCTTCTCATTTGTAGTGAGTCGCAATCTATGTTATTGTAATGGTAATTATCAAAATTGCTAAGCCATTAGAAATACACTCAGAAAAGAACTGATCAGGTGGACTCCAGGAAAACTCTTGATTTTAGCTAACTTGTGAAAATGCCAAATTATACATTGGAAGACATAAAATTGGCTATATAACAAGTAAATTATTTCTCCCATTCCCAACCATTTGGGATGATGATGATGTCATTTCATGAAAATAGTGTGATGTTATTTCATGAAAATAGCGTGATATGACTTCATGAAAATTGTGTCTAATTGTTTCAATTCATATATTATTTTTTTTGTGGAACGACTTAAAATTATTCTCTAGTTGTGATATTTTGTTTCTTTATTTCAGTCTGCTGACTTTTTCGAGCTGACAATCCAGAAGGTATGGAGGCAAGAAATGAGGTAGGCACTTGGGGTCTATGGACAATTTGCCACATGTTATTATTTGCAAAGAATTATACAGTTCAATGAACTGCAGGCATTAAAGTTCCAACCTTGTCGAATAAACAATTATCTTTTAATAACTTAATTTGAACTTTTGTGACGACCAATTTTCATATTTTACTTTTTCGGTCTAAGTGATTTCTATTGGACTTAAGGTAGCAGCTCTTGCAATGGAGGATATGCTTGCTTGGATGCAAGAAGGTGGTCAGGTAAGTTATCTTCATGCATTATGTTAGATTCAGTACATTTTGTACTCATGTAGTGGTTGATGTAAACTATATAAATGTTGTTTAACTGATGTAAAACAAAAATTAGAAAGGAATCTGGACTTTTATATTATTTTGGTAAAGTTTTATTATAGTCCTGTTTTTAATTTATTTAGGCCTTCTATTATCAGTAGGAGTTTATTCTTGGAACTTTCTTATTATTTTGGGTCCTTATTATAGTTGATTACTTATTTAGTATATCTCTTGAGTTTATAAATACATGTCATAGACCTTGAGAACATATATTTTGATTGATATTGAATAAAGTTAAGCTTTGTGCTTGAGAGAATTGTGTGATTCTAAAGCTTGATGTCAATGAGGAGTCGGTCATCCCCCTTGTTTGCTATGTCGGTGAGGAGCCAGTCATCCCCCTTCTTTTATAATTTTGTCCCATAAAAACCTAAGCCACCTACTATCCTTTACTCTTCCGCAGTTCCTCATCATTAACACTTTATGGTTTATGTTTATCAATGCAAAAACTTAATTAAAGTAGTAATTTAACATGGCATTTTCCTTGCACACTTGAAATTTGTTTGCTTTGGTTTGGACAGCAATAAACTTGTAAATGTAGTAATATTGCAGGTGGGTATATTTGACGCGACAAACAGCTCAAGGAAAAGAAGCACATAATGAAATAGCGAGTGAAGCATTTATGCTACATGGTGTTTTAGTGAATGTTTACTAATTAGATTGATATGCTTTTCAAGAATGCACACTACACACCTATTTATCATCACAAGTTAGAATTTTAAAGAAAATCTCTAGCCTTCAGGTCCAGTTTAGGTTGGGAGTAGATTTCTTACTAGCGAGCAGGATACGTGGCAGAGAGACATATATAGAGGGAGAAAATGGGACCAAAGAAATATTCATAGATCATCATGTTATTATTTGGATGAAAACGAAATTCTAGGAATCTTAGCTTGTGATTGCCTAGGGCAAAGGTTTTTTGAAATGAAATTTATATGCAGTGTTCATTAGTGATTTGAAATGAGATTCCAGGGAAAACAAACTTGTAGATTGTTTACAAAATGTTATCACTATGTGCATAACGTTTCCTTCTTCTAATTACTAATTTTAATTAGATAGAATTATTTTTTATAAAC
>JAURVB010002054.1:0-17864 GCA_033002965.1 Piper betle
AATTGCCATCAGGGTCTCTGGCATTGTGATGCAGTATGCCCCTTCTTGAAGTAAATTTGACACTTTTAGCTCTGCAAGGACAACCTTATAATTTGTTGAAGAGTCAACCTCTGGCTTGAAGGGAAGAATTGCTGGTGGCATTTATGCATTTTATGGAATAACAATATTCTTACTTTGGAATTGAGTGGGGAAGAATCCTCTTTTCTGAGATGAAAATACTGGATTCCGATGACACTGATTTTGAAATCTAAATCCTGATTTGTTATAGGCACGACTACGGCCTCCAAATGAAAACCAGAATTTCTTTGACTAACAAAAGCCGTGGACGAGTTAGCAGCAAGCACCATTATCATACACCTGAACAAAGTCTCTTTCAAAACTTGACAACGTAATGAGCATTTGCTATGAGAACAAGGAGTGCTTATCATTGAAGTAGTGAACATGGCATACTTATCTCCCAAATCTTTTGGACACCAATAAGTTTTCCTTTTATCAAAAAGTGGCATATCAATAGCTTCCATTTCATCACAAGTCAGCTTGAATTCAATCAAATATTCAGACAAAGATGAGTATGAAGACCTTCGTACTGTCTGTAATTTTCTTCAAGAAACATTCCTCGATCTTCACCAGAACGAATTAGGACCTCGAACCTCATTGCTAAGAGTGCTTGTTATCCGTCTATTCAACAATCTATCTAATCTCTTCCATAATTCATACAAAGGATTAGGTATAGTGCTGATAGAACCATCATTCATTGCATTCGACTTTGTTTTAGGAGGAGCATGTGTGGTTCCATCCAAAAAACTAGTTAAACCATGAGTCTCAACCATATTTATGATTTTCCATTTTCCAAAACAAGAATTTGATGAAGTAAGTTTAGTAGAAACACAATTTGACACGTTGACATTCGTTGGATGGATACATATTTAGAGGAGAAGATGATAAGTCTGTATTCTCCATACCTTCACTTGAAGAGGACGCCATGGCCGATTCACAAAAGATGACCATAGACAAAAACCTCGCTTCAACACATGAAAAGAACGAGCTTGAAGCTTCAGAACAGAGAGCACGCTTCAATAGAAAATAGCTTCAACCGTAGATCATGATCGGCAGCTCCTATAGGCGATCAATAACAAAATTCAATCGATTTAGTGTTCGATTGAATCAGCACCAAATCCTCCAATTCAGATCTTAATTGATAGATCTCAATGTCCGCAACCAAACCGAAAGTCCATATTGACGTGATTTTTGAACTTCACCTAAACAAAAACTCAGGCAGGTCGGAGACAAAAACCTCCAAGAAAAAGCTTGCCCTAAATCTTTAACGCTCTCATAGCATTCAAGTGTTTCTAGAATTTCACTGATTCTAAAGCATGTGAAATTGAAGGCTAAAATTTCACTGATTCACAATGCTTATATACAAGTGTTTCTAGAGCATTCAAAGACTACAGCCAAAAAAGTGGGAAACACCTCGTGCAATAGGTTACTCATTCACAACCATTGGATCTTCCAGATAATAATGTCAATCTGAACCATTGATTCTAAACAAGGTACACATATAAACAAATTCTGAACTATGTACCAGTATATTATTTGTACTTCATTCAAGTTCCCTACAATATGATGAATCGTTGATGATGCAAAATACCTGCATTTCGTTTTGAGCTAATGATGCCAACATTTTTTATAAAAATCAAATGAAAATGTACCGGATTTCACGATTAGAGAATCAGATGTTTTGTTTTCCCTCCCACTCACCAACGTAAATAAAAGAAAATTCTTTTTTTAAATGTGTAAAGATGAGAAAGGATTTTGATTGACAAATACTGGAATTTAATGGATCAACATCTAGTATACATAAACATTAAATTCAATAAATAAACATGTACGTTCCTAAATATTTGTTTTACTATTTATATTGAACGCAATGTTTAATAAAAAATTGTTTAAAAATGTGACATTTAACCGATTGAAATAAAATATGTCAATATGAGCCTATTTTAAAAATCGAGCCTCCCCCGGACACGAGCTCACAATGCAGCATATTTACCTTTAAATAAATACGAAAAAAATTCTCACATATGGCAACAATAGTAAGAGATTTTGGTTAAATAAACGCCCAAAAATACCAGATTTGAGGGAAACTTCCACTAAAAATCTATGAAAGGGGAGAAAGAAGTTTACAAAAGAAAAAGGGACGGCACCAGGAGCAGAGCAAGAAAAAAAAGAAAAGAAAGCGAAATCTAGGCAGAGTTCAACACCGGCATTGGGAAGGACTGGGCGTTGGGAAGGATAGTCCTGAGGTTGAGATTGAGGTCTCCGCCGTTGCCTTCTTCCTCCCATTATCCTTCTGTAAAAAAATTCTTTTGTAATAAATAATATGGATAGTCCTGGGGCTGTGATTAATTGTCCTCGATTACTAACCCTTTCTCTACTTCAGAGTTTTCAAACAAAAATATATATAATATACCACAAACGGTGCAATCCGCTGTTGTGCTATATATTTAAAAAAACAGGACGCGGATAATGACTTAGATGTAAACTCTCTTTGTTTTACATGTCACTACAATGAAAACAAGAAAGAAAGAGATGTCGTTGACAAAAAAAATGGATTTAGACAAATAAAATGAAATAGGAATAAGCAGGGTTCTTGTCAATAAAAAGAAAAAGAGTAAGACCATTGAAAATTCCTTTCCAGCTTCATCAAATCGTTTTCTCTTTTGAACTGTACTTTGTAAAAAAATAATAATAATCTTTTGAAGGAATGATTATAAAACAAAATAAAGATAAATAAAAAGATTTCCTATTTACCATGCGATTCAAAAGAAAAAACGAGGCCCATAAAAAGAAACGAAGCAGGTCTATGCAAATTATTATCCATCCATGTTGATACTGGCATAAATGATAAAAAAAGCTCTCTTTTAAATTAAAAAAAATAATTAAATCCTCATTTGAGAATAAAATCAATTTTATTTAAATATATGAGAAGTTTTAATTAAGAAAGTTGTGCACAAGAAATTTTAATGATTAAGATAATTAAAATTTTTTGATTGACAAAATAATTATTTAATCATGTGTAAGGATAATTAAATTTTCATCTTCACCACCTGGATTTGCCAAGTCTCAAAATTTATTAAGTGTTAAAAGATTTCTGCACTTGTCTTAATTAAGAAGTCAAATAAATAAAAATAAAAATAATCATTTTTGCATTTATGAAGTGTAAAATTTTATGCGGGTACAAAACACTACTGGTAGAAAAATCGACTTCTATCACCGCTAAAACTTACTACGGTTAATATCATGGCAAATTAGTCATTGCTTTGTCATTAACTAATCATAGTAAAATATAATCACAACATTGCCACAACAAACGGTGACAGTAGACAGAAGTTTTTTTGCAATAAACAAAAATTCACATTAATACCACGGCAAATAAACCATAGCTTTCTTATTGTACAATCTCGATTAAATATAACTATGGCGTAGTCACGGCATGTGGTGGCAACAGACGAAATATTTTTCTAAATAACAAAAGAATATTAAAATAAATAAAAAATATTTGTCATGGAATTTGCAACCGCCTATTTTATAAATTTTATTTAAGAAGCACAAAAAATTTGGGCAGAGCCGGCCAAACCAGGCAAGTGGTGCACGTGGCCCACGCAAAGATTTTTTAATTATTGTTGGGGGTCGGAACAGCTGTTGATGGTCGAAACAGATGTGGGTAGTTGAATCTAGGCTCCGATGGTTAGATTGGTTGTTGGGTATGTATGGGCACGGATTTTGCTATGAGGTCATCCTTTGTGTCAAGTTGAATTGAGGTTTAGTAGGACAGAGATGCCCTTGTAGCCCAAAGAACTCGGGCAAATAAAATAAAAATGAAAATTAAAATGCAGTGAGCAAGGAAAGACAAAAAAGATTTTTATGTGGTTTTTTAGAGTTCAACTTGGATCCTAAATCAGTCTATAGTGGTTTGATAACCACAACTCATTATTTCCTTTAATTTTTTATAATTTGCATAAAATAGTGAATATTGCCCCCTTTTGAATTGGTCGGCCTTTGATAACTTTGACTACAATTTTAAAGCCCTAGCTTTGGGTAAGGCTTTTACTTGCTTATTGCCTTACCCGATTTGGCCCATTTGTGAGTCGGTTCAGCTTTCAGATTATGAGTATAAGGCCCAGATGGCCGTATGAGCATATTATGGTGGTTGTGCATATACAGATGATAGCCTCCGTTAGGGTACAATAGAGTATGAATTATTAGCGTATGCTTTGGGGTATACAGGTTCTTGCTTGTATTAGGTCAGGGTTTTAGGGTTAGATTTAGGCCATTGTAGCATTTAGGGTATCTCTTTTGTATGTAACTTAGGGATTTTGGACTACCAGAATGCCCTTGTGGGCCCAGCTAAATTTGAATCTCAGATCATCACCGATTGTGGTTAGGGGTTTCGAGACCCATTTAGCTTCGTTATGATGCTTTTTGTTTGTAGAGTCTCTATTAGGCTTCGAGTTAGTTTCTGTTTGTAGAGTCTCCGACTATATATATATATATATAGGAAATAAGTTTCTTGTACTGCATCACAGCTATTGGTTGTGCTATAGTTTGATTCTAGCCGTTGGATCGCAATCCAACGGCTGGAAAATAACCTCCACACCCCCCACACCCAATCACCCCTTCCCCTTGCCATGATGCCCCAATCTTGCCCCTTGTTTTGCCCTGCCGCCTTGGGTCGGCCTTGGGTCGCCGTGCACGGGCCATTTAGCCTTGGGGAAGTCAGGAAGGGGGGAAGAGGCCTCGCCGGAGGTTGTCGTCGTCGGAGTTGGTGGGCGGCAGTGGGTCACTGGGGTAGGGAGAGGAGGAAGGAAGGGAGGCAGTGGCAAGGCGGCATCGTTAGGCTGGCAACTGGCTGTAGGCGATGGCGTGGCCGGGCAAAACAGAGGCGAGGGGAAGGAAAGGGTGATGGCAATTTCGTAATAAAAACTTGACGCTCCTTAATCGTATCAACATTACGAAATAAATTTTAAAAAAATCAAATAATTTTGTAATAAAAACTTGACTCATTCCCAACTCGAGTCAATATTGTGAAATAGATCCCAAAAAATATTTAAAAATATAGGAAAATACCATAAAATAAAATAATCGAGTTGTAATGGATTAATTTATTTTATGGAATTTTACTCTATTCTTTTCGTATTTTTGAGATATATTTCGTAATATTCACTCGAGTCAGGAGAGAGTCAAGTTTTTATTACAAAATTGCCATTGTTTCATTTTTCTTCACCAACCCCGTTTCTCCCCCCACCGATCGATGGCAATTTTGTAATAAAAACTTGACTCGCTCCCTACTCGAGTCAATATTATGAAATAGATCCCAAAATATAAAAAAATTTTTATTACAAAATTGCCATTATTTCATTTTTCTTCACCAACCCTATTTTCTCCCTCCACTGACCAATAGCAATTTTGTAATAAAAACTTGACTCGCTCCTGACTCAAGTCAATATTACGAAATATATCCCAAAAAATATTAAAAATTCAGTAAAATACCATAAAATAATAATCGAGTTCTAACTCAAATAATATGTTAGGTTTAGGTTTAGAGCATGTTATTCAAGTTAGAACTCGATTATTTTATTTTATGACATTTACTATTTTTTTTAATATCTATCGAAAAATCGTTGAAAATTGCTTGAAAACCAGATTCACTCAAAATTCGCTGGATCTTTTGCTTAATTCATTTAGTTGAACCCAATCGAACTTTGGACTCTGTTGAGTACTAAATTTGAGTCTCAAACTACGTGACAAACCCTAGTCATTGCCGATTGCTGACTACACGAGGTATAATTAACTCCGGCATAATTACTTAAAAGTGATAATTATTAGCACAGAATTCTATGATTGATTGATTAATGTGTTAAATATTTTTATTGTAAATAAAAATAAATTGCATGATTGAATTGTATTAAAATAAATGCTAAGGAACTAATTAAGTAAATTAAGTAGGTATTGTACATTTAATACAACATAGCATAGAAAATATTATAGGGATTGACATGTGATTTGATATGATGTGTGCCTTGATGTGTGTGTGCTATAGGATGTGTGAATGCATAATAGCGGGTGTTAGCTTTTAGTTTCGATGTGTAGGTATAGAGTAGGAACTCACCGCCTAGGTTAGTGGACATGATTGGAGCTTCTACCAGGTTAGTTTATGTAACACCCCGATTTCGGTTCACCTATGAATCGAATCGAAAATGTTACGAACGAGTTGAGTAATGTTTAAAATTATCGGTCGATACGACTCGATCGATAAAATTCATCGAAACAACCCTCTTGGTGTCATGAAAATGGAAGACATTGTTAAACATGCATCAAATACATCAAATATAAATAAAAACAATAAAGTAAATAACTGCGTTGAGCTCAAGTGTGTGTAGCATTTATCTGTCCTTCTACCAAAGTCCACTTAGGATTTTCAAGACCTATATATATAATATGAAAAATGTCAGGTTCGAGTGTTACTGGTCCAAACAATAACTAATATAAGCTAGCAAATGGGTATTCCATTACCCACGAAAACTTATGAAACTTCAAGATTGCCTCACACTGGGCGGTAAGCAAACATACTTAAGCAACTGTCGGCTCGCATGCATGGCCTATAATCATATTCATATATACATACAACGCTTATACCCTCACACCTTCTATATCACCCGCCATGATACTCGAATGGGAAAAGGAATAATTAAATTAGTGCCACATATTCCGAAAATGTATTTATTATGTAGTACCATCATACACCGCACTACCTCATGGTTTGAAGGAGTACTAGTGCAATTCATACATATCTCCATACCGCTCACTCTCTTATTAATGAAATCCATAAAAATACACATACTAATATAATAGGCTTAGGAAAGAGGCTTGTATGATATATTTCTGGAGCTTCAATTCAAAAACCAACAAGGGATCACATCCTTGTAGTTTTATTAAACATGCGTAGAAAACATGGCTAAATGGCCCCAACATCGGAGGGATCCACTAAAACACCGCCGATGCCGCCCTATGTATGAAGCACGACAAAACTCGACATGCAAGGAGTCAAGCAGAGAGGGAGAGTCCTACAGACCTGTGGTCCAAGCTCCAAGTGTATCACCACATCTACAGTGAGCTCGGACTCCAAAACCTACATTGGAACCCACTACTAAGTAAAATACTAATATCTTTTTATGATGCATGCTCATGGTATGTGCTCATATCATCAATACATCCTAATAAAGAAAATAATGCTAACAAACCTATAACTAAACATATGGCACACAAATCAAGACATAAGAATAATGAATAAACAAATAAATATGCACATAAATCATTAGATAAATAATAAATACATGAACATAAATAATATGTTAATCATAAAATAATAATATACTTGCGCTATATAACTATACAGGCAAACACGAGTAAATATCCTATATAGTCGTGTTAGTAAATACATAAATAATTAAATAATTCAATAATAATTCAATAAATAAATAAATTAATAGCTAATATTCATTAACATGATTATGCATAATATCATAGTTATACAATATAAGAATGCATAATTAAATACAAATAAATAATAACATACACGCGAACATACAAATAAATATATAAATATATATAAATTTACAATTTAATAAACAAAATAAGACTAATATTAATAAATAAATATAATATTAATAATAACAAATAATCATGTAAAAATTTATCATATATGATAAACATATAAATACAAATAAATAAATAATAATGAATAAATAATTAATTGAATAATTAAATAAAATAATAAATAAAGAAAAGGGATGAACCATGCTGAACCAGACCAAACCAAAAGGGCTGAACCAACCTGGTCTGGGTTAACTGGAAGATGGGTTTGGGTCGGTTGGGCTGATGGACATCGACATGGGGCTGGCAGACTGGGGCATGACCAATCAGACGCGGTCACGGGCTGGCCAATGCGGTCACAGGCATGCAGACCTAGAACTTGGCAAACGGGCCGAATAGGGGGCGGCGGTGCCCGTTGCCAGAGAATGCCGATGGTGGCGCGACTAGGGTCACCGCTGGTCGGGATCGAAAGGTGGCGTTAAGGCGGAGGTGGTGGTGATGACGACCGGCTGATTCAGGCCACTAGCTGGCCAGAAAATAGCAAGCAACGGGGCGGCAGCGACGTTGCCGGCGGCGATTGCGGCCATGGCAGTCGTCATGGGTTGTCTCAAAATGTAGATCTATGCAAGATGTAGTTGTGGGGGTGGTCGAGACTAGCCAGTTGTGGCTCATCGGCACCGGAACAAAGCCCAAACGGTGGCGGAGATGATGAATAGTGATAAAAGTTTGGTCACCGACGGCAACTGCGGCGACACCAGTGGTTGTGAGTGGTGCAAATGGAAAGTTGGCCGCGAGATGGTCACGGCTGTACCAAATGGGTGGTTAAAGGAGGGCCGAGGTCTCACTGGTGGCAAGTCGAAGTGGCGGCGGCGTTAGGGGGTGTAACTCTGAAAATGGGGGGAGAAAACCTTTGAAAATCTATATAAGAAGCTAGGTTTTAGTGGACGCCTCAAATTTTGCCATGTGGCACAATCTAAGCATCCGACAACTTAGTAGCCTAGTGGGGACCACCTATAGGTATATACAATATACATACATATGGACAGAAAGCTCAGATCGAGCCCGTCCAAAGTCAAAATTGATTCAAGTTATAAAAGTGACTCTATACATGGGAATCGATGTAAGAAGACTAAATGAGCCTCGAACTCTGAACTCAATAAAGCTAGGCCCACAGGAGCACAATCTAGTGATCTGAAATTCTTATTCTGCACGCAAATGAAATACCCAATAAATCCCAAACGGATACTAAACGCTGCATCGTCCTAGATCTAGGCATAAAATCCTGACTAATTGATAAAAATCATATGTATACCTCCCGTATACACTATAAACTCATGTTTTACTGTATCATAACTGAAGCTATCATATGCATGTCGGGTATACTCAACCTCAATAACATGCTCATATGGCCATTTGGGCTTTATACTCATATTTATAAATTTGTTTTAGCTCGAGCTTGCTAGAATAAATTCACGACTGCTCGAATTGGATAAAATTAAAATTGTATATAACCCTAACCCAAAAATTGGGTTTTACAGTTTAGGACTCACTCCGGGTTTGACTTCTATACTTTATCTCATTTTATTTTTAACTGGTAAACAGATGTGTCGAGTGGTGGGTTTATTGAATCCCATTCCACATGAGCCATTTAGTCATACAAATTTTCATGATTAATAACCCTCGAGGATGAAATCCCTTGAGTTTGTTTTGAAAACTCAGATCCACATCACGATGCCTTGGGGCCTATTATATTACAATCCCTACCCAGGCCTATGGACATGTAATTTTCTAACTTTTTTAGTGAGATGTGAGATAAGTAATAACAACAACTGCGCTACGTGAGCGGGAGTGTGTTAGTTAAAGCGGGCTCTGGATTTGGTGAGCACCCATTCTATTCCCAAGGGATCTTGATAACTCCACCTTTGAGTTCCTCAAACTCGGGGAAGTGTGGCGGTTTATGGGTACTGCAATGGAACACTTGTCTAGATTGTAGTTTCAAAGGAAACTAAAGACGCATACCTGAGAATACTCGGCCTCTGTAATAATATTGATTCTCCCATGCAAGGGATAGTTTAAAGTTGCCAAAGAATGAAATGAGATAGCAAGGGAACGTTGTCACATGAGGTCGATGACTCTTAATTAGTGCCCTAATGAGATATTCTATGAGGAAGAATATGAATGTTTTCATTTAACGAGGTAGCTACTCTATGCCATTTTGTTATTAGTTATTTCTAGACTGGTAACACTCGTTACTGACGCTTTTCTATTGTCATATGTAGGTGAGATCCTTGAGGGACTAGCGCTATTGGGTTTGCAGAGGAGCAGACAAGACAATTTGCTCACACATTTACCTGCCGAATATGTATTGATGTGAGTGGAATGTTGAATTGTTTTCAATGATGCAACTTGAATGTCATTTTTGTAAATTGATAAAATGTTTTCCATGTGAATCAAAACTATGAATAGAAATGAATAGGTTGAGCAATAAAGTCTAGACTCGGCTCAGAAGATCAGCAATGATGATAATTGAAATGTGTAAGAAAATGTCATGTTTTTGCTGCATTTTTTTTTTTTTATTGTTATACATATATACTACTTACTATTGAGAGGTTGGTCCCTATTGCACTTAGGGAGACATGTTCATTTTGTTTTAAAAATAGTTATTTTCTTTAAACTTTTCACTTTTTGGTTTGTTTTACACTTGACTTCATATCATGGCATCCATTTAGAACAATGTTAGAACCTAAGCATCCTATTCATGAATTGTATGCTTGCATCACTCATCTTTAGACACCAAGCTTAGATCTGGGTCAGCTTAACCGAATCAAGTAGATTAAGGAATGGTTCGGTCATCAGCAGCATTACCGGTTTGGTTCGCGGGGAACCGACACGGGGTGTTACATCTAATATGGTTCTTAGGTGAAATGGATTTGGGGTGTTACCAATGCCCTGGTTCATTTCTTTCTTGTCTTTAAATCTTCAAAATAACTTTGCTAATACATCAGAGTGTCCAAAAATGGTGAGGTGGCTTAGTCTCGATCCAAGGTTAGGAAGGCTTTCAAATTATTATCAAAATGATAATCGACTAAACCAAACCACTTATGGTTGGTTTAGAGCAGAATAAATGTTGGACCAGATTGAGTGGTGTATGTAGGCTACCAAAGATTCTGAGTGCGTCAAGCTATAGGTGGCACACAATGCACCAATTCGAATTCAGGTCTTAGGTGGGTCGTGGACATGACTTGCCTTGTCGGTTAGTTCGTCGGGTAGATTCTCAGGTCGCAAAGATGAATAGACTAGTAGACAGGATCAACAGTAAATGGGCCTGAGAAGGTGTACCGGCATGGTGAAACGTCGACTTTGGAGTTTTCAGTGATGGATTTACCGGCGATGGAGATGGTCGGCAACAACGAAGATCTGCAGTTTTATTTGAGGAGAGTTGGAAAGTGGTAGTCCTATGGCTGGTGGCGGAGCAGGATGGCGATGGTACTAGAAAGTTCTAAGCTAAACTGGTTTTAGCTAGGCTTTATCATCATTTTCGGTGTTGGTGGTTTCTGATTGCATCAGGACTTGACCCAGTTTGTATTCAGCTGCGAGGGAAACCGAGTGGAGGCAGTGGCGTGGCCTGTGGCTGCTTGGGTTGGCTGGACGGAGGTTGGAAAGATGATGTTCTCCTGTTGCTGCACTTTTTGGCGGGCCTCTTTTGGGTAGTTTTCGTAGCGACGACAGGGCTTTTCAGTGGTAGATTCGTCTTGCACAACTGCGCTATGTCACCCCTTTCAGCATAGGGGCAAGTATTCAATATTTGAAGAATTTTAAGGGTGCTGCCTTGTCTCGGATCGAGTCAATTCTTTAACCCAGTTGTTCTCGGCGCATGATGGTCAAATGTGAGCTTAGGCCGACTAAGACTCCCAAATAGGAATATATAATTTTAAGGGTGGGTGCTGCCCCATGTCAGACTAAGCCAATTTTTTGACCCCGGTTACACTCGGTGCATGGTGATTAAATGTGGGCTCAAGCCGACCAAGACTCTCAAATAGGAATATATAACATTTTGAGTACTTATATGAACCTGGAATTTTGTTTAGGCCTACAACACACGATCTTAATATGAATGAAACTTTTCTAAAGCCTTCCCTTTGTAAGCTAAATGTGCTCACAAACTAGCCAGAGGATGTTTCATTTAACATCAACAAAATTCTCCTTTATATAGAAGAATAAGAGTAGAATTCAAGAAGTCAGTATATTAAATTTTATAAAAAAGAACGTAATCACTCATAACTATATCATTTTTGTGATAACGAAAAGTCAAAAACTTACTATTAAGTGAATACGAATGGGTTATAAATGATAATTTATGATATTGATTGTTAAGAATTAATTTAATTAAATATTATTTATAGTTCATTTTAAGATTTAGAAAACCCTAAATAAAATAATGTAATTATTTTTTCGAGATTATACAATCTCTCTAGCTTGGGAATTTTCATCCTCGAAAATATGATAGGGTCATAAGGGAAAAAATCGAGGTTTTATAATCTCCCTAGCTTGGGAATTTTTGTCTTAAAAATATAATAGGGTTATAAGGAGAAAATTGCTCATCTATCTAGCTTTTTTTTATTATCCTATGTTAGGCCTTTCTTCCATTATGCGTTGGTAGACTTTTATCACGTGACTCATTTTGATCCACTTCTTCACTACTTCTATAGTTCATCAATGTTTTTTCTCTCTCGACTTAAGCATTGCCACTCATATGCACAGCTAACGTGGGGCACACTGTCCCATGACACTATTATCCATATTGAATAGATGTCCCATACCACCCATACTACCTAGATAACATCTCCGATTGTAAAGGTGTCCCATATACGCTCATTAGTTAAGTGCCACGTGCACCTAGCATGACACATGAGTGGCACACCCATAATTACTTACCATCTAAAACAATGAAAATTAATTTTATAAAAGAATGATCAATTCTTATATAAAAAGAATTTTACCCTTGGGTCAATGGACTCTTAGACTTTTAACAAGATAATGATTGATTTGCATGGTTACATGGGAAACATAGCTCTCATACCACCTGTAACGACCTGCCCGTTCCGAGCCATGAGCCAAGTGTTACTATTCAAAACTAAGTGTCTCGTAAATTAATTTTCTATTAACTTTTAATATTTTAAATAAACCCACAACATAAAATTTAATATAACAAATGCTCAGAATAATCTAAGCCCCATGAACCGAAGTGAAATCTTACTGTCATGCAAACAATCTAGAAGTATAACAACAAATAAGAAAAATCAAAAGTCCATTAATAGAGTCCTCCAGTTATCCCGACTCTACCCATCCTTCTATAATGCTCACACCTACGGAGGTAATTCCACGTTGGTGATATATTCCACAACATTTGAATTTGAATCTTTTAATGATTATGAGCCTATGACGAGCTCTTATTATGCTAGGAGTGTGGCCGCTCATTTAGCTACAATCCCATGTATGCGCACACATGCCTCGTGGCCCTCAGCCTTTAGTTACCGATGTTTACCATTGACTCCCTCTCGGTATCACAAGTGCACAATGAGTCGTCTTCCGTCACTGTGCCCTGTCACCCTTTTCGGCATGGGGGCAGGTATTTAATCTTTCAAGAATTTTAAGGGTACTGCCCTGTGTTAGACTAAGTCAATTCTATAACCCCGGTTACGCTCAGCGCATGGTGGTCGAATGTGGGCTTAGGCCGACCAAGACTCTCAAATAGGAATATATAATTTTAAGGGTGGGTGCTACCCTGTGTCGGACTGAACAAATTCTTTGACCCTAGTTGTGCTCGGTACATGGTGATCGAACGTGGGCTTAGGTCAGCCAAGACTCCCAAATAGGAATATATAACATTTTGAGTAATTATACAAACCTGGAATTTTGTTCAGGCCTACGACACATGATCCTAATATGAATGACACTTCTCTAAAGTCTTCCCTTTATAATCCAAATATGTTCATAAACTATCCAAAAGATGTTTCATTTAACATCAACAGAATTCTCCTTTATATAGAAGAATAAGTGTAAAAGTCAAGAAGTCACCATATTAAATTTTATAGAAAAGAACACAATCACTTATAACTATATCATTTGTGTGATAACAGAAATGTCAAAAACTTATTATTAAGTGAATACGAATGAGTTATAATTGATAATTTATGATATTGATTATTAAGAATTAATTTAATTAAATATTATTTATTGTTCGTTCTAACATTTACAAAACCCTAAAATAACCTAATTATTTTTTCTGGGGTTTTACAATCTCCCCAACTTGAGAATTTTCGTCCTAAAAAATATAATAGGTCATAAGGAGAAAAAGTTGGGGTTTTACAAGGAACGAGCCCTCCCTTTACACAAGGTTTACTAGGGGACTATTTATAACACTTTGTAACCTCTAACCTTCCTTTTGGTTTCCATATTTTTTGGCCACAAATCTTCACCGAACCACTAGGTACCTTCTTATCCCATCCCCATGTTTCTGGATCTATATTTGACAAAGTCTCCATGAGCTGGTTGTGTTGTGTGGGTCTACCCACGGGTGCAACTAAATGACCACAGTAGTTTTGTTGGATGAGGCTCCATCCTTGTGTGGCTTGGTCTATCCATGCATGGTGACGCGGTGTATGTGTTTGGTGCAACATTAGCCCCCTTGCTAATTTTTCGCAAGTTCAGAAGAAGTATTAGCAAAATATTTGACTTATTTTTTTCTTTATTATTTTCCCCTTTTTCCTCGTTTTTCTGTCTTTTTCTCCCCTTTTTCTTGAAGAAAATTTCCCCTTCAGTCGAAGCCGAATAACTCCTCCTTGTCTTAGACCGTAACCATTTGGACTTCCATTTCTCTTCACCTTGCTTTTCTTTCCCAATTTGAAGTTTTATCGGTGAAGGTGAGTGGATCACCATCATCACATTTCCATTTCAAGCTTTGTACTTAATCTTGCCTTTATTGAGAAACTCTTCAATCCTCTCTCAAGTCTCAACACTTCACCGTTGGATGAACTAGCCTTTGGTGGAATTGGCAAAAGCTCTCCTTCTCATCCTCTGACTTCAGTGGATTTTTTGGAATCCATGGAGTGATCTTTCCTTCGTTCTTCAACACATCGGTGTCTCCAATGTTATATGTGTAGTCTTAAATATTTCTCCATTCACGTCATTATCGAGGCTATTGCTGGACTTCACTTGTATTTTCAATCTTGTTCTTTGCCTTTGCTTATCATTCATTATCTATGTGACTAACCTTGATGATTGAATTGGTTGAAAGTCCTTCACTTTTCATTGAAGCCAAAACTCTATTGAGTTCTTCACATATGAGCACTCTTCTTTCAAACAGTTATTCAAAAGTATTGCATTGAGTGCCACTCAAGAACCATATGATTGACCTTGCATTCATAGCATATATATCTTCACAATCTCTTTGATGTCTGGAGTGTTTTATATGGGATTATAAACTTCTAAATCTCTTCACATATGTAGCAAACTCTTCATTTGACTTTCTTCGACATTTCTTTATGCTCAATCTTAATTGGGTTCTCCATCGATTGAGAGTGGGCTAAGAGTTGCTCAACTAATTCATCCCACGAACTGATTGATTTGGGTTGGCAGTTGTTGAACCAACTTAGTGCATTTCCACTAAGGGAAGCTGAGAATTGGTCCCAAGGGTTGCCATCTCTGTCATACTTTGTAAAGGTTGAGTGCTTATACTTCTCAAGCAACACTTTAGAGTAGACTTCATCAGTTAATGGTTGAAGGCACTTAGTTGCTTCTATTTATTCTTTGTCCTTTTCAATCACAACAGCAATAAGTGTGGCTTGTGCATCCATTTTGGCCTTTAATTCTTCATAGCAAGGGTCTGTTGTTGAAATTGATTGAAGTTCAATTGATATTTGGGGAAGAGGCTATTTTGGTGACAAAATTATAGCAGAAACTGACATTTTACTTATTATCATTGTTGGCAGTGCTGCTGGGATGGCAATGTTGTGGCATTTGGCTGTGGAAGCTACATGGAAACTGGTTGTTGGGAGTATGTACAATCATTCCCCTTGTAGGAGTACAACAATTGTGTAGTAGGGTGGTTACGGAAGCCATGCTGAGTGTGGATGTGGATTGTGCTCAGTCTGACTTGATTGTGACACTTGGTAGTGTTGTGGCCATATCTGTTCGGGTTGGTCCATTGTTGGACATCTGTCTAGCCTCCTAAAGTTGGTCCATTGTTGGACATTGCGTGGGTTGGTAGTCTTCTCGTCTTGACAAGCTCCTAGTTACACCACTTGCCCATTGCATCTGGACAAGCACTTGTATCATATCCTCTATTTGTTGCATCCACTCTTCACTTAGGCAGAATCTTTCTTTAATAGCTTGACTTGCTACCTGTCCTCCACTCGGTACACTTGGTTCATCTATTCATTGTTTCATGGACTTGAGTTGTCATCTTCTTGTCTCAGCAAGCTTCTTCTTGGATCTTCATTTCCTTCATTGGGCAATGCTTCGAGTTGTTGTATTCTTTCGTGCACATTTCCCGCTATTTGGTAGTTTGCTTCAGATTGGCTTTGTTCTTCTTTAAATTGACTTGATGTGGATGGATCGTCTTCATAGCATTCCTTTGTCACGCTACATTCCTTGTCTCCGGCTCCATTTCTTCTTGCTTTCACAAATATTCAAACAACAATGTTACCTTCTAGCCACTCCCTAGTGGAGTCGCCAATATATGTTCGGATGCGGATTCACACCATGATCTTACTTTGCGTAGCATTGAGCTAAGTAGGTTGAATTGAATTGAGATTCATTGGAATAGAGGTGCCCTTACCGTGCATAAAACTCGTGCGAATAAAAAAAAAAAAAGCAATGCCTCGAGCAAGGAAAGACACACAAGATTTGTACGTGGCTCCTTCGGTTTCAACTCAAATCCCTAAGCTAGTCCCGGTGGCTTGAAAACCACAATTCACTATTTCCTTTAATTTTTTATAATTTAAATAAAATAATGAATTTTGCCACCTTTTGAATTTATTCGTCTTTGATAACTTCGACTTCAGTGCCCTGGTTCATGCCTTAAATTTCAATCTTCAAAATAACTTTACCAATGTGTCTGGAGTGCCCAAAAACGGTGGGGTAGCAAGTTTCGTCTCGATCCGAGGTCATGAAGTCCTACAAATTATTTTGAAATGATTATCGACTGAACTAGACCACTTTGGGTTGGTTTAGAATAGAATAAATGGTGGACCAGACTGGGTGGCGTACGTAGGCATTTGGAGATTTTGAGTGCGCCAAGTTGCGTGTAACAACCCAATTCGGGTCACTCGCAAACTAAATCGGAAATGCTACCAGCAACCGAACCATTTGCTAATCTAATTAATTTGGTTAAGCCAACTCGAATCTACCCTTAGTATCTCAATATGGTGATGCAAACATTCAATGCATGCATGAGATGCTTAGGCTCCAACATTATTCTAGATGAAATGCTATGATATGCAATTCATATTAAAAAAAACAAACCCGTTAAATTTTGAAAAGAAGCAACAATTTTTAAAACAAAATGGATAGAGTATCCCCCAACATTGTAATAGGGGCCATGCTATCAACGACAAACCATACGTATACCTAATATTAAAAACATAAAACATAGCTAAAACATCGTGTTTTTCTCACAAAATTCCAATTATAGTCATTGTCATCATCTTGAATCGAGTCTTGACTCCAATTAATCAACCTGTTCTATTCTATGCATAATACTATCACACACATATCATTTCATGCAATAAGATATTAAAATGTTCATCTACTACAATTCACAACAATTCAGCACATGATATTCTTATTCAGTCTCGGCATGTACATGTGTACAAGTTACATTGCTGCTCCTCCGCATTACCAACAACGCTCAATCATTCAAGTTCTCGCTAACATATATAATACGAAAAAGTTAGTAATGAGTGTTACTAGTCCAGAAATAACTAATAATCAAACTAGCTAGGAGAGATGGCTCTCCTATTAAATAAGACCATTCATCTATACTTTTGCATTAAAAATACTCATAAGGGCACTAATCAGGAGTTGTCAGCCTCAGTTTGACAGCATCCCATTCTGACTCATCAGATGCCTCGACATTTCAAACTATCCCGCACTTGGGAAAATCAATTATCCTAAAGCCCTCTACATCCTCCGTATAACTCCCGGCCCTA